>CAIGRB010042322.1:17779-29269 GCA_903798255.1 Fraxinus quadrangulata
CTCTTGATCTAGAATCTAATCATGTATGGTTTGGCCGTTGGGCACTGAATTGGTTTCACTCCAGGCACAATTCAATGTAACAATTCTATATATACACACGGTATGGCAATCTATATATTCAAAATACAATATGTTGGACCTCAAACCACTTAAATTTCAATACCTTGACATCCGGGGGTCATAGGAGAGAAACAAAGTGGGTGTTCGATGTGATGTGTCACATTTTAAGTGGCTCGAGGTTCAAGATGTGATTAAGGGTTTGTTTGAATCTCATTTTTTGAAAAAATGCATTTTATAATAGTGTTATGATGGAGAATGCGAGATTAAAAAATAAGAATTTTTTTTGAGTTTTCGTGTAATATTATTTTATTGAAAAGTGTGATTATAATAAAGTTAATTAACTGTTCAAGAATGTATTTTGGTGGAAAAAAAAAGAGCTCAAACAAGGGCTAAAATGGATAATCTTATCTTGTGTGTATAAAATAAACTTCTGAGGGGTCATGCACGCAATAATGCAATTTTGTACTAAAATATTTGGAATTCTGATACTGACAACCTATTGAACCATCTGACGTGGATCCAACTCATACAACTGCAACATAATTATTAATCTCGTTGGCCCGGGCAATTAACACCCTGTTGAGAGGGTTTTGAATTATCCCACGTGTGAGAGGCAATATTTGGAGGGAAGAAAAGAGCCTCACGTGGAGAGAGAAAAAGCATGTCTTTGAAGTCATCTGGAGCCGCAATTTAGCCACAAAAGGAAAATGGACGTGCTTAGTCTACATAATGGGCACCATAATGGTGTCCTCTATGTACACCAAGAATAATTCAAAGAAAAAATAGAAAGGGACTAGTGCTGTGGATTTTGTGTCAAACCGACGTGCACTATTTTCGATTACCGATTTCGACGCCCCTCCGTCCAAGTCCAAACCCGATTTCAACGTCTTCTCCGTCAACACCAACGAGATAATAATATTGCCCATAATCCGCCATTAATTAGTAAGTTTGGATAATAATATTGCCCATATTCCGCCATTAATTAGTAAGTTTGTTTAATTCGCCGAAACTTAAAATGCGAGACACACTACAAAAATGTAATTTTTTTGGTCCGCTATTATTAGTGAGTTTCTTATTCTGTCAGGTTGTTTAAGTAGTAGGGTTCCTAATTTATGGAGTTGGAAACCGAAAAAGAAATTAATACTCAGGAGACTTCAACCATTAATTGAGAGGTGGGAAGTTTGTTACTGTGTTCGGATGGAAAAAATAGAGAAACGACATTCAATGTTCATTTAATATTCCGCCAATTCTCCCGAAAGGCACAGCTAGTAGGATTAACATAAATCTTGTTATTTATTACCAGGAAAGAAAATTGAACAATTGTAGGACCTCTAAGTCATTAAATATTTTGAAGCACATAAACATTTTAATTTAACCGTGCTGTGGGCATTTTTATCTCATTTTGAAGTGAAAATTTTGATTGAGAATAATTTTGTACGTACTTCTCGTAGTATTATTATGGATTATTGAACGTGATCGATTATCTTATTGCAGCGAAAGAAATTATGGATGAAGTGCTAAATGAACATGATGGTGTTTTTGCGGAACCTGATGATGATAACGGTACGAACTTCACAAACATAATGGAAGGTGAAACCTTGTTGGGAGACGGTGTCATTGTGCCTGAGGTCGGTATGGAGTTTAAGGAGTTAAAAGATATGTTTGATATGTACAAAAAATATGCGTATGTCGTTGGTTTTCCAGTTAAGAAAAGGAATTCGAAAAGGAGAGATGATGGAGAGCTGCGATATATTACAATGACATGTAGCCGAGAAGGTCGAAGAATCGGTAATACTAGCGCATCTTTGAAGCCGCAACCAACAATACAAATGGGTTGTAAAGCCAGAATTTCTGCTTCTGCAGATATTTATGGAGTTTGGAGAATTAACACGATCAACCTCGACCACAATCATAAAACTAGCCCTTCGAAGTCCAGGTTATTTCGATGTAACAGAGAATTGAGTGTACATGTGAAACGCAAGCTACAACTGAATGATTTGGCGGGAATTACATTGCATAAAAGTTACAATTCTACGGTTGTAGAAGCAGGTGGTTAAGAGAACATAAGTTGCGTGGAAAAAGATTGTCGAAATTGCGTTGAAAAAGTCAGACGACTAAGACTTGGAGAAGGTGATGCCGTGGCAATACATTCATACTTTTCAAAAATGCAAGCACAGTGCTCGGAATTTTTCTTTAGTATGGATTTGGACGATGATTCCCAGCTGAAGAATGTATTTTGGGCTGATAATCGTTGTAGGCAAGCATATAAAGAGTTTGGCGATGTTGTTACATTTGATACAACTTACCTCACAAACGAGTATGACATGCCTTTCGCTCCTTTTGTTGGCGTCAATCATCACGGACAATCTTGCTTGGTTGTGGTTTGGTATCGAACGAAGACACGGATACTTTTGTGTGGTTGTTCAGAATATGGATCCAGTGTATGCATGGTCAAGCACCGTATGGAATAATTACCGATCAAGACGGGGCAATGCAAAATGCCATTCAGATCTTTTTCCGAACACAAGACATAGATGGTGTTTGTGGCACATTCTGAAGAAGTTACCTGAGAAGTTTGGACACCACGATAATAAGACATTGATATTTGGAGCAATACATGGATTAGTATATGATTTGCAGTTTGTTCAAGAGTTTGGAGTAGGTTGGGCTGCGATGACTGATACTTATGGCTTGCAGGAGAATGATTGGTTGTGAGGACTGTATGAAAACAAAGGTCGTTGGGTTCCTTGTTTTCTGAAGACCAGCTTCTAGGCGGGGATGTCAACAACCCAAAGAAGTGAGAGTATGAATGCATTCTTCGATGGGTATGTGTATTCGAAGACGTCATTGAAGCAGTTCTTGGAACAGTATGAACGAGCACTGCGTAATAAAGTTGAAAAGAAGTTCCAATTTGATTTCAGGTCATTTTCACAAATGTTACCGTGTGCCACACAATATGAGATGGAGCAACAGTTTCAATTAGTTTACACCATCTCAAAATTCAGGGAAGCTCAGGCTGAGTTTACAGGAAAGGTTTACTACGACGTTATCTCTACTTCGGAGGGAAACTCAAGGGCGACGTACGAGGTCCGGGAGGACGTTATGTACGACGGGCGACGGAGGAAGAAAACATTCTTCATCTAATTCGACAGACAAAATTGTGATATTATTTGCAGTTGCCACTTGTTCGAGTTTCGGGGAATAATTTGTTGGCATGCTATTGCAGTACGGATTCGTTGTGATGTCACACTACTTCCTGAGAGGTATATACTGTGGAGATGGAGGAAAGACGTTAGTAGAGCACACGTAAGGGTTGTAGTGAATTATGACGGCTTGGTAAGTTCTCCTGAACAGTTGAGGTACGACGACACGTGTCGTGCTTTTGCGGAGGTGGCAGACCTTGCAGCCGATGATGAAGGTCGAGAACGTGTGATTATGGACTGGATAAGACTTCAACGTCAAAATCTTACGATGTTGAAGAAGTCGTGTAGTGGAAGCAATATTGTATTCGATAATCCTATTCAATTATCTGATCAGTGTAATAATTCTCAAAATAATGATAGTGTGACCGTACGTGATCCGAAATCGTCGCCCAAGAAACTTCGGAGAAAAAGTGCGTTGGAGTCGAGTTCGAAGAAAGTCAAGGTACGTTAAAAGCTTATACTACGAACTTAAAATGTCTCCAATAATCAATATTGATTAAATTTAATGCGCATTTAGGGAAGTTTCGCATCAAGCAACATAAAGCGATCGAGAACGAGGCAAAGGGATATGGCAGAGAGTGTTGTCGACATTCAGCAAGCTCGAACATAACAATTTTTCGTGCAGCCACCGATCTCATATGTACATTACTCCATGCCAACAACTTTCCCGTTATCCCAGTATTCCGTCGCGACACCATTCTCTCTTTCAGGAGCATTACCGTCTTCAAATGTGGTCCATCCATCAACAAACGTTATATATGGTTCTCAAGGTCAGAACAGTGGATGTCATTTCAACTTCAAATGTATAGTAATTTCATGTATTCGCCTATTAATGTTCTCCATGTATTGTAGGTTAAGCAATGCCATACTACTATTCGCATTTACCGGACCAAGGTGGCTCAGGCAAGTGAGGGTCAATTTCATTTTGACTATGGATAGCAACAGTTCATTTTTGAAGCAGTCCTCACTAAATGGTGCTTATGGGTGCTATTTTGTAAACTGTAAGCTTCGAGATGTCATAGAATGGTGATGATGGGTGGTTATGTGTTTGTGTAGGTCTCTGCTTATGGGTGGTTATGTGTTTTTGTAAACATATTTTTTTGTTACCATGAATCTTTGTACGATGTTGTGGGCTGATGAATGAATGTATTTTCAAATTTCGAAATCTGTTTAGTTAATCTAAAATAACTTGTGTGCTTTATACTTCATTATTTATTTTCCTGTTTATCAACATTGTAAGCTGGACATGCTTTTCGTTGGGTTCCCTTTTGGAAGATTACAATCCGTTTCATCTACCATCACTTTATCCTGTCTATTTCTGGTAATAGTTGGTTGCTTCATCTAATAGAGAATATGCACTCTTTACAGTAATGAAGGATTGCCTAATAAAATCAGTTTCACAATTAAGGCCCATACACTCGTAATAGCACCAGATTGCACATCGTCACATATCGTGACTTCTGTTGTGCATTCCTTTCTGCGCTGCCTTCTGCCTTGCATATCGTCACATATCGTCAACTCTGTTTCGTGAAACATCTTCAACATTAACAAACAAAGCCGTAGAAAAAGAAGATTACATTTCATGAAATTGTAATACATGAAGAAGAAAGGGAGAAATGCAGAGAAGCCCGCTTTCACTCTAAGGCTTTTCCAACGTAGATAGAGGCGACTAAAATATAGTGTGGCGACTAGTGAGGAGTCATTCAAAGATAATAGTTTAAAATGTTGCTAATCTAATGAATTTTAGAACCCCTAAAATGCTAAGAACACCACACAAAAGTACTTCGTAAAGTAGAAATTCTTACTTTACTAAAATGAAAAACTCACAATATATCCATAGATATATATTCACAAATCATTACAGGTTTCTACAAACTTAAATAAACAAGTTACCTCCCGGCCGAATATGGTCAAGCGAGAGGCGGAGAAACCACGGATGGAAGAGCAGTCGGAGTGGAGGCAAAAATTTCGGGTGAAGTGCGACCGGAGGAGTGGTGGTACCTTCGATTGACGTGTGGCCGGAGATGAAAGTGTTGTGGGAGGAGTGGTGGTATCTTCGATTGACGAGCAGTCGGAGATGGTCAGCCGTGGGGAGAGGTATTGACGGTGTGCGAATTCTCTTGACTGAAATGCATTCTGTGGGTGGTGGGGGTACAATTGGGGAAACCGCCAGTATTTTGGGTCACAATTAAAAGTGCAATCATTTTTTTTTATTCATTGCCACGTCAGCCGGGAAATAGCCTGGGTTTTGGACCTGTTCGTGTAGGGCGACTGACATAATTTTATATGATTCACTCATTCACACATCAAATAAAAATTATCAAGTTACACGTAATTTTTTTCAAAAAAAATTAATGTGCTTAGCAATATTTAGCTTTTGTTTTGTTCGAATTAAAATTTAAATTTAAATCAACAATTAATTTTAATAACATATTTCATGAATTTGATAACTTTTCGACCACATATTTCATCAACTTTTAACAAAACTTACTAAAAGTCTAATTTTAATCTCCACCAAACAGGAGCTTAATATATTAGGAGTAATGCTACTTGTAGTCGCTCGCCCTATGTGACATACACGTAACAATTAGTGATTTGATATATGTATGCCACGTAGGACGACTACGATAACGAGTAACTGCAAATAACATTATTCAATATATTAGCTGTTGCACTTTTCCAATAATAACTGCTTGATTTTATGTAACATATCTTTAGTCGATTCTTGTATTAATTACAAGGTTGACTATTGTCACGTAACATAATCCTGTGATTTAAATTTGTAACACTAAGTCCTTGTTTGAGTTCCATGTTAGAGAAATAATGTATTTTGAAATTGTAGATTGATGGTGAATGCTGGTTAACAATTAAAAAAAAAATTGAATTTACGTATAATATTATTTTATTGAAGGATATGTGGTTAAAAATAAATTTTGAAAAAATAAATTTTTAGAAAAAATGATGTTTACAACCCCTAAATTTCTTCAACGCGAAGAATAGAAACAGTAACACCCATTAACTACATTGTCCCAAGTATATCTCTTAAAGAAAATGACACGAGGTAGATCCACTATAATGGTGCCTTGCACGGACAGCAAACAACAGCGATAGTTGCATTTAAATCCCCAATCTATGAAATCATGGCATTTGGATCCTCAAATTTCAAAATTGTGCCAGAGCATCCAGATTTAATGGAAATTGTCCATTTAACTATTAAAAAGTCAAAATTTGTGTTCAAAGACTATTGCACCTTTATTCAATTAATAAAATTAAAGGAAATAAAAAGTCAAAAAAGAAAAAGAAAAAGAAAATGTTCTACTAATTCAAAAGAATTAAAACAAATAATCTATAGCCTTCGTCCCCAATCTGCTCTACCCCTAGTCATATACTTTTGAGTTTTGAGGTGATGATTTTTAGAATTTGAGTTGGATCCAAAAATAACATTGAAAATTTTGGGATTGACTAGCTATGGGGTCGATAATTATAAGCTTTAGGCACGTGTTTAGTTTTCTCCTTTACTTTTGCCCAAGTAACTTTAATACAAAATTTGACTTTTAAACAATTAGTACGACTTTGATAAGTCGGAGACCTAGATGTAACTTTTGAAAAAGGTTGGAGATCCCAGTGAAATTTACCCTTTACTTTATTAAACTAGTCAAAAATATTTATCTTGGCATCAGAAATTATGAATTTTTGACATTTCAACAGTTTAATCCACCAATCACAACAAATGGAACTTCATATTCCTCATCCGTAATCTCGTATAATTTCACCACATGTGAATCGTGCAGGTAAAGACCGACGGTGGACCCTGCACCTAGTCAACCAGGTCGGAACGTACACGCCACACAATCTACCCGAGCGTTGTCACGATATATACATACCAGGGATGTGAAAAAATTGAAAATGAGAAGAATAGTTGGTACGAGTGCAATTGCATCAGCCAACACGTAAACAAAATCTAACGTCCACCGCAATCCAAACCTCCCGTTAGTGCCGTTAGAAACACGCGCCGCCACCAATGGTTGCCTTGGAACCCGTATGTCATCAACCCTCCACCACCACTGCTGAATTCTTCCTGTTTTTGTTCTTGAATGTTCTTTCATTGGCGTGGTTTTGTGCAGGTAGTACCTAGAAAAAGTGCAGAAGAAACAGTGGAAGAAGAAGAAGAATATGATGAAGAATCAAAGGATTTGGAGAAAGGTGGGATGAATATTCAAGAACAAGCAGTTCAAATTCATCCTCCAACAGAATTTCATATGTCAAGAATGCAAAGATTGAGTGCTACAAACCCTTTAAGACTTGTCGTAGAAAATTCAACAAGAGTTGCCTCTCCTTCTCCTTTGCGGCAACCTCCGCCTCGCCCTTCTCCTTCTGTTTCTCCTCCTCCTGTGCAGCAGCCTGTGCCTCGCTCTACACCTACTCCTCAAGTAAGTTTCAACTTTCAACAAATTTAATTTTTTGTGTGTTTTTCTTCAGTTTTGATGGAAACTAATTTGTGGGATTTTGTGTTTTTTGACCAGCAATCAGTTGTAACACTGAATTCAAGATCATACACAAACAAGATTTCTATGTTTGTGTTCCTTGTGCATATGGTTATGGCAATTGGGCTAGTGGGGTTTCTTATATTTAAGGGGGTGCAAGGCCTAATAGAAGAAGGGAGGGCTCAAAGAGAAGAGAAAGAGTTGTTGAAGTATTTTCTGCCGCAGGTTGAGGCTGCCTCTTTTCTTAGCATTACATTAGCATTTCTTTGGCAAAAGGCAGTGAGATTATGGCCTAAATTCATGGTTCATTTCATAATCTGGAGTTCCTTTGTCCTAACTTTATCGGCCGGTATCCTTTTAATTTGTTTCCAAAGGCCTGCTACGAGTGGTGTTGGAGCTATTTTTATCGCATTCGCCATTGGTAATGGACTGTATGCTTGTTGGGTTACACAAAGAACTAGTTTTTGCTCCAAGATCTTCATCAAAGCTCTTGAACCAGTGTCAAAATTTCCTGGTTTAAATTACCCCACTTATTTAATGCTTGGTGCTGGATTTTTGTGGATGTCATTTTGGATTTTAGCTGTTATGGGATCATTGAATTTTTATGTTCCTCCAGCGATTATATTTGCATTGGTATTGAGCTTGGCTTGGACTGCTGAAGTAATGAGGAATGTGGCTAATTTAACTGTGAGTAGGGTGATTGCTCTGTATTACCTAAGAGGAATGCAATCTAGTACTAAATTTTGCTTCCAACGAGCGTTATCTAACAATCTTGGAAGTGCTTGCCTTGGTTCCCTTTTTGTGCCTACAATTGAAGCCCTGAGAATTGTGGCACGGGGCCTGAATTTGATCGAGGGAGAAGATGAATTCATGTTTTCTTGTGCACATTGCTGCCTCAGTGTCATGGAATCGATCTTCAAACAAGGCAATGGTTGGGCCTATGTTCAGGTATAATCTTATTTAGTCATCTAAATAGAATTCTAACTGTGTTCTTTGCAATTCTCAATTTGTGTTGTACTAGATTTAATAAGATTAGATATGCTCAAAGCTCTGTCAGTAACACCGGGCAGAAGGGCGTCGAAAAATGAATTGACCTATCTTTTCGCGCTAAAACATTATCGCCTTAGGATGGAAGTATATGACACACAATTTTTTGCAGATTGCTGCATATGGAAAAGGTTTTGTGAAGGCATCACAAGATACATGGGAGCTTTTTCTCAAGAGAGAAATGGAAGGAATTGTTGATTCTGATATTACAAGTGCCATTTGCTTTCTCACCGGAGTTTGCAGTGGCTCAATGTGTACAATTGTGGTGGCTGCTTGGACAGCCACTGTGCACCACCGCTACACGGCCACCCTCTCCGTCCTAGCCGCCTTCATCGGTTACCTAATGGTTGGTGCCCTCTCTCTAATTATCTTCAATAATTAAATTAATCCATTTTACATCTCAATAATACATTCAAATCATGTGATCAACTTGGATATATTTTATATCTTTAGCCATTGTTTGAGCCCCATTTTTTTAAAAAAAATACATTCTTGATCCCATTTCAACCACATATTTTTCAATAAAATAATATTACATGCAAACCCATATTTTTTTCTTATTTTTTAACAACACATTTTCCATCAATACACTATTCAAAAATGCATTTTTTAACAAAAATGGGGCTCAAACAACCCCTTTTAGTGGTGGTTGGTTGATTAACATAATTGTATTTATAATGTGCTTGTAGACTAGGATTGCAATGGCACTACCTCAGGCATGTGTGAGTTGTTTCTATGTCTGCTATGCCGAGAATCCGGATAACAGGCTCTTCGATAAAATGATACCGGACCGTATCCAGTTGCTAAAATCCGGTCGTGATGTTGTGGTACCGACACCTCGAGTTCCCCGGCGTTTCACACGATAAGTTGAATAAATTTGAACACGTAATTTTCATTTGTCAAGGCATATAACACCAAGTCTTGCGCTACATGGGCTCGGATACATATCAATTTATTCGAAGTGCCAGACATGAGTGGTCGAGTCATGTTGTATACATTGATTATACATTGGACTGAAAAAGATTGGACACGATTACAATTGAAGAATGAAGACAAGAGAAAATTTGTCAATTGGCCCATCCGGTACTGAATGATCGTTGTGAGTGGGGACGAAGACCACCTAATGAGAATGCTATACATTGAGATTTGAAAGAGAGTGGACTCGCTTGGAATTATGCCTTTGGATATACGATGCTGTCTCTCTCACCATTATTTAATTGGCGTGATCCTACTTTGGGATAGCTTATTATTATTTCATTACGTGGTCGTATTCTATTATGCAATCCTGTAAGAATCAACTAGAGGATTTTATTGAAAGAATGTGATTGTTTATTATTATTTATTAATATGAAATTCATTTGATTTTTTTTAATTAAAATCATGACATATAGGATGTTATATAAGATGATTGCTGTAGTCACTCACTACAAATAGAATTATTCAAATATATAGCACTTGTGGGCTCATTGAAATTTATTGTTGAGAATAAAATTTGACACCATTTAAATAATTTATAAATCACTTTTTTCTTTATTTTTTTTTCTAACTCGCCATGCAAAACAAACTAATGGATGTGAAACACATTTTACATTTTGAGAATATTTTTGATATATATGTTTAAATAACATAATATATATTTGTGACACACGTATCTTCTTTAATCTTATCAGATGTCATCCAGTCCATTATATTCTTTGCTCATACTTATTTCTTTCTGTAATGTGATAGTTTGAAACAATATTCTAAAAAAACATAAATTGTGACGAGGCGTGGTGGCCAATATCTGGGCTAAACGAGACCTAGGCGTAAAAAAAAAATTCTTATTTTAATCAATCTAAATATCATTTAACAATTAAAATAAAACCTACCAAACACATAAAATTATAAAATAATATATTGTTAAAAAAAAGAGCACCTAGGAGACTAGGTGGTTAAAAAAGAAGCGCGAGGCGAGACGTTTTTAACCCAATTCGGTAAATTAGATCTTTGATTACTTAGTCCGTGGGTTTGTAGTGCCAAGCTTGTGATTTGTTAAGTGAGTGCTTTAATATATTCATTACGTGGTCGTATTCTTTTATGCAATCCTGTAAGAATCAACTAGAGGATTTTATTCCTAATTTTACTTGTATTGTCATTAAAAAATAGAGTTGCTAGTTTCTAGGTGGCTTCTTGAAATTGTAGTTTTATGTTCAAGATTTGAATCCAAATTTGACCAAAGGTGGTTTTACAAATTAATTTTCTTGTTTGTGCCTTTCAAGCCTCCATTTGAAAAAAAATAAAAATTAATGGTCTAATTTATAAATAGATAAAAATGAGTCATGAATAAATAAATAGGGTAATGTCATTCATAGTTGATGACTACATTAGTCACCCTACATAACATCCTACATGTGATTGTTTATTATTATTTATTAATAAGGCAATTCATTTGATTTTTTTAATTAAAATCATGACATATAGGATGTTATATAAGACGATTGTTGTAGTCACTCACTACGAATATAATTATTCAAATATATAGCACTTGTGGACTCATTGAAATTTATTGTTGAAAATAAAATTTGACACCATTTAAATAATTTATAAATCACTTTCTTTCTTTATTTTTTTTTTCTAACTCGCCATGCAAAACAAACTAATGGAAAATATAAGAAAATGACCCAAATTAAAGGATGGCCTTTGACTAAATTAAGGAT
>CAIGRB010042324.1:2353-31964 GCA_903798255.1 Fraxinus quadrangulata
TATCCATGTGGAATCTCCTAGTGGGTCTCCAATGTTTTGTTCTATAATAAAACATCCACGTGTTCATTAAGTGTCACCATACTTTAGATTGTGAGATCAGCTACTTACTTCACAAGTAAAAATGACACATGTGATGATCTATTCGTAATAACGATATCCGTATCTCGTTATTACTTCGACCACGGACGATTTAAGATCCAGTCATATGTAATTTGTATATCACAATCATAACTCCTAGTGATTAACAAATCACAAACACTTGAATTTACGAATTCTATTATTTAATTTATCATAATATTAATCCAACTAAATAATAGATATTGTCATTAAATATGCATTGATTATATATATATTTAAAGTGTTTACGTATAAAATTGATTGAACTTAGAGTATAACACTTACAACAAGCACCTCTATTTATTGTCTTCTTGCCCGACAAAAATTTACTTGCGCAGCGAAAAATAAACAATTTTCAATTCCTATCAAGGATCTACATTGTATTTAGATAGAAACTGTGATAGGAATTGTACATTTGATGAATTCTGCAAACTCCTTTGCTGATTCTCGAACTCCAATGATCACGATCTGCAATCCAAGTTATCCCATTGTCCAGGCTCCAATAGTGATCTACGCAGAGAACAAGAATAACCGCTAATATTTTCTTTTCTCGTGCTAGGAAGAATAATTGAAAATTCCTGCAGTTCTCAAACCCTATTAGCATATTAATATAAGCACAAGTGGGCTCGACCCGTCTCTTAGACTTAATCAATTACAATACTTAATTAATCAAATTAATTAAACCTAGTCCATGAATTAATTAATTCAATTAATTAATTCGAGCATATTAATAAGCAACTCAATTAATTAATTATCCAACACTTGTCAATTAATTAATTGGTATATCTCATTCTTCTGATTATTTTTTGTGTGTGACCCATTAGATTCTTAATTAACGACGTAAATTATTATTTTGATAAAATCAAAATTGATAAATTAAAACACTCTTTTTAATTTATCACTAATTCACATTCGTCGTCCCAAATTGACATATAGCAATGTGTCGGGCAATACATGTGAGGAAAATGTCATGTAGTGTGACAAACCAAACATGTTCGTTTATCGTGAAATTATAATCATTTTATCAATACGATCCGATCAATTACGAGATATGGATATGTGTGAATCTCGTTTATCGATCATATATTTTATCCTACTGTTAAATCAATGTAAGTCGAAAACTCATTTTCGACTTATGAGTTCACCTTGGTTAATGATTTCATTATCAACTTAATTGGATAAAATGTAAATCATAATCTCTTACTATCTAAGAGTGACAAATCCTCTTTTGATCATTCACAACTTTCATATGATTCTTGACATACCCGAATGATGTTGTATTAGCGATCATTGGCAGATAGTTATTGTGGAATCTCCCAGTGGGTTTGCAATGTTTTGTTCTATAACAAAACATCCACGTGTTCATTTAAGTGTCACCACACTTTAGCTTGTGAGATCAGCTACTTACTTCACAAGTAAAAATGACACGTGATGATCTATTCGTAATAACGATATCCGTATCTCGTTATTATTTCGATCACGGACAATTTAAGATCCAATCATATGTAATTTGTATCTCACAATCATAACTTCTAGTGATTAACAAATCACCAACACTTGAATTTACGGATTCTATTATTTAATTTATCATAATATAAATTCAACTACATAATAGATATTGTCATTGAATATGCATTGATTATTTATATATTTAAAGTATTTATGTACAAAGTTGATTGAACTTAGGGTATAACATTTACAACAAGCACCTCTATTTATTGATTTATTGTCTTCTTGCCCGACAATTTGCACCATATTTACATTATGTTATAATCTTACCAAGATGAACAAAATATTGCAGAAGACTGCAAATGCATGAAAATTCTTCCAGTTGCATCTAAGAACTATTCATACATTTGGTGCAGTGGTGCCTACAATTGTTGACTTTGTTTCCAATCCTTCAATGGATTTTGGTTGCTTTTGAGCCAATTTCCCAACGTTTTCCTCCCTTCCCCTTCTCTGTTTTGGCTTTAAAATACGATGGACAACTTATTTTGTAAATACCCTATCCATTTTATATATATATAATTGAAAATATATAACTTTCTTACATTTTTTTTAAATATACCTCTACATTAAATAATAATTTAAATAGAAGTATTTCATATTTGTTGATAATAAAGTACATTAAATAGAGGTATATTAAAAAATTAATTATATTTTCAACAAGGAAAATGAGATATAATTTGGGACAGACGAATAAAGGAAAATAAATCTATTTTTATAGAACGGAATGAGTATAAAAATCCTAATGCTTTTAGCTTGATGAGAAAGGATAAAATGGTAATTTTATGGACCCAAAAAATGTCTTTCTAATTTAGCAAAACAAAAAAACAAAGAATTATAAAAATAATAAACACAACACACTCTAGTGGAAGAACATTATGAGATTGGTTAGATTGCAAAATTAGATAAGACAAATTATTGCCGACTGTATCTCAAATGCAGGGAGGCGAAGCTTTTTCAAGTTTTTACTTGTTATAAAAGTACGCATAAAGATTACAAGGTGAAAGTGACAAAAAGTTACGTACCAAAAGCGGAAAGAGAAAAGTCTATTAAATGAAATTACTATGTTAACCTCAATATTTTTATATATAAAAGTTTATAGAATTTTTATAATAAGGATGGGGGCTGGCCCCCTACCTCCACTCTGAATGCTCCAAAACACCAAGATATTAACCAAAAAATTTATCTTGTGAGCCTCTTAGCACTGTTTGGACTCCATTTTAGCCTCCAAAAAAATTCGGTACACTTATTTTCAATCACATTTACACAATAAAATATTTTACATATTATTCAAAAATTCATTATTCAAAACAATATTTTTCCAAAAAAATGGCCACAAACTGGGATTTAATTTAATGTCATTTTCTCTCTTTTATTTTCAATCATATATTATTCAATAAAATAATATTACATATAAATTTAAAATTTTTCCTTATTTTTGAACGGTACATTCTTCAAGAAATCACTATTTCAAAATACATTTTTTCCCAAAATTTAATTATGATGGAGCCCAAACAAGGGCTAATATGTTTCACCCATGTATTATCATTATTGAAAAGAGCAGTTTACAATGAAGCAAGCAAAATAAAAACAGCACCTTCACATCTTTTGACGATATTAAGCTATAGCCAATCTATCATTGGCAAAATCTTCTAATCAATACAGCATTGAGAGAAAAAAAAAATAAGAAAAGAATCTGACGAAGTTGTTGATGATCAAATTGTTCAGTTTTGAGGTGCAGAGCCGACAAGTTCGTTGTGCCTCTTGGATGGACCAGAAGGAGCAACAATGCTCCCTTTGGGCAGTCTTGTTGAAAATAGGCCTTCTGGTAAAGAGTGCTTCTTCTGGTAATGCTTCAAGATCATTGCTGATACATCTTCTTTCATCAGTGTTCTCCCTGGCCTGATCGCC
Organism: Fraxinus quadrangulata; assembly: GCA_903798255.1. Taxonomy (NCBI): domain Eukaryota; kingdom Viridiplantae; phylum Streptophyta; class Magnoliopsida; order Lamiales; family Oleaceae; genus Fraxinus; species Fraxinus quadrangulata. The sequence continues at coordinate 5,888 of CAIGRB010042324.1, forward strand.
GCGCAAGAGTTGACGAGAAGAAATCCAATATATAATAAAAGAACAAGTTTTCGGGATTTTGAAAATGATAGAGAAGGTGAAGGAGAAGGAGAAGGAGAAGGAGAAGATGCCATGAGAAAACTTTCTCTGTAGGGTTTTCGAGAGATAAGTGTACAAGTAGAAAGAAGTGGTTTATATAAATGTGTATGCATGTTATATTTTAAGTCCTTTTCTTGTTGACTTCAAATTCCCCAAGAATAGGTGTAGTTTTTATCACTTGGTTCATTGACTCAACTGTTATAAGGTTACTCTCCGAACTCAACTCAACACACTTTTATTATTATAATATTTGAAGAAGTCCTAAAATTAACCATTAAAAAACTTCAACATGTACGTAGAAATGAGTGCATGCGTTCGTGAGCAAGTGCGGAGGGAAGGGGGCAGGCCCAGGGTTTTTTTAATAATTTTTTTATTCTATATATCAGTCAAGTAGAAATAATATATTTGTCACCTAACCTGCCCCCGCATGTGAGACGGAAAGAATAGAAGTTTGAGGGAAATGGGATGCATGGAGAGTTAGGATAGATAAGTGATATGCACGCAATTGATGTTGAGCCCATGTTTGACACACATTTTATCAAAATATATTATTACAAAACTCATTTTCAACCACACATTTTTTAAAGAAATAATATTTTCCACCACATCAATATTTTTCCTTACTTTTTAACCACATATTTTCCATTATATCACTATTTAAAATACATTCTTTCCTCAATAATATCCATAAAACACACCCTGAATCTGGAACTTCAACTGTGTGGAAATTTAGTAAAATTGGATGCCGGCTTGTTTCTTCAATTAATTAGGAGTCTACGTATAAAATTTCCTTTGAAACTTCTTGTACGTATGTTCTTGATATATCAAGAGGAATTTCCATTCATTTGGTATCTAATAGTAGATTGCGATGGATGTAAGGCTAGAACACCTACCTTCATCTTATATTTTGACTCTATTTATAAAACATGGTCGGAGTATACAAACTCCCTTGTTGCGTTCAGGTGGAAGCCTAAAAACTGTATCAATTTATTTGGTGTACATCATCTATTACAGATTCATAGTTTTTTCAATAAATATTTAACTTCTTGTTTCGCAAAAAGAGAAAAATATTTTTCGTGATTTTATGTGAAGTTGAAAAATTAAGTGAACAAATGTATTAAAATGTCGTATCACTATATTCATTTTAAGCTGTGCAATATTTGTTACGATAAACTATAGATAATTGAAAAAAGTTAGAAACTAATCATGCATATCTTGTCTTATTAAGTATGGCCTACTAAAAATCCAATAATTGATGATTAGTCCTGAACTGCCTAACTTGAGGGGATTTTTCGCGTGAAAGCCACCGTGAGGGGATCATAAAGCTTCATTGACCAAAATAATATTTGTATTTGTTATGAACAAATATTATTATTGTAAAAGGTCAAGTAAAAGTAACAACAGCTACTCAAACATTGAATAAGGAGTCGTGTTGAACAAGTGTCATAGAATGGTAGTTAAGTCTCAACTTTAGAAAGCAAATAATATTTAAGTTTTAAGTCAATTTCTAACAAGAAATCTTGACCATTACATAATATAATTTAGGTTTTGACTAGGAAATTACGAGATAAATACAAAGGTGACTAGCAAATACCAACTACTAAGAAATTAGGTGGTCGAGGATGGAATGACATTTGATGGAGAAACATTAAATTTAGAAAAACAATTGTACCAAAAAAGATGTGATATTTTAAATTTTATCCATGTCAATTGAAGTTAGCGAGTAAACTAGTCATAAGATAGTGACAAACACGTTACAAGAGACGACGAATCTCATACAGCAAGGAAAATGGAGATGAGTTTGCAAAGGTAAAATACGTTGCAGTTGCACAAACAAGAGTGACTTTCACTTCAAGTTTCAATTTCAAGTAGCGTTGGAATTTGGTTAAAATGAGATGAAATTTGGTTAAAGTATAAAACCATGAAAAAGTGAAATTTTGACTTTGTGTCAACTTCGACTAAATATTCGAACTTGATTCGATAGTCAAATTATGAAAATAAATAGACTAACTTATTCTACTCGTCGAGTAAATAATCATAGCAATTTTGGAATTTCAAAACTAATTGTGGATGAATAAAAAATCGTGGTCCGAAATTGGAAGGAAAAATCGAATTTCAGTACCTAAGGCTGCTGCTTGAACCACATACTAGTGCCAAGCAAGTGCTGGGCCTTTTGCACTAGAGCGGCTGGCGAGCGCCAATAAGGGCTACGATGCCTGGTGAAAGATGTTGAACTTTGGGCCGTATCTCTCCGACCACAACCTTTCACCTTCTATAAATTGAATCCCTTGGTTGCTGTAAATTCATTACATATCATTTATTTATTTATTACATTGCATCAAAACACTTGAGAAATTCATAGTTTTTCTTGCATCAAAGTCATGGTCATGATAGAGAGATGATTCATTTCAAGTTCATTGGTCTAAGTAATTTGGAGTGCTCCTATTGTGAGAAGTGATCGTTAAATCTTGGGAGATTATTATTGAAAAAACGTTAGCACCGATACGGGGTAAATTCATTTTAAGGAAAAAGTGTCAAACACTTGCATCGACCAATTCTATCACTTGCATTTCTATTTCTGATTTATTTTAAACTTATGTTTTGATTTTAGAAAGACTAATATTCTTTTGTTTTATTCTAAGGATTGAATTGAAGAACGAAATGACCTTCACGAAAGTATGGAAAGGCTCAAATTCGTCTTCATATAATCGGTTTCAAAATGTCGATACTTTGTTCGATTTCATGCTTATAATATAGATATGCTGGAAAATATATTGAATGCACATATCAGTGTAATTCCCCCAACAATCTTAAGACGAATTTTTTTGATTTTGTTGTGCATTTATATTCTAAATCCGAATTCCAATTATTTGCATAATTGAAGTATGTCGAACTTTATTTACATGAATATGGCTTTGTCATTCGGCACTTAGATTATATAATGAAATGAATGAAAGTATAGGGAAGTGTACGTCGTTGGGTTTTGAAACACAATAAATTTGGTTATGATGTAAAAGTTGGATTAAATTGTTACTAACAACCAAGTCCAAAGACTCTTGGAAGTAAGTTAAATAACTAATGCTGCTCATGACCCATATATATTACCTCTTGGATGTCTTTAAATCTTAGCCCATTTAACCTTTTTACTGGTCCAACTAAAACCTAACATAGCCTATATATATGGTGTATTTGTCCTATCCGTTTTGTGTGTGATTTGTGTGTTAGAAGAAGAAAAACTGGCAGCTTGCTTGGAGAGAAAAAAATAGGTGGCTTTCTTTGTGTGTTTGGCCTTCCTCCATTGTTTTTCTCGTACTTTTGTGGCTTATCAATCATTACCATTATCTTGTCATTTGTGGGTGAGATTGAAGAGCAACCAAGGTGAATATATTGGTTATGGGTTGGAGTCATTTGAATTGGTTGTTTAGTAAAGAAAGGTAACGTGAAACTGAATTCGAAAAACACCATTTTGACAACCCTTGGAGTGAACTTCCGCGACAATTGGTTTTAGATCTTCAAGGTGGTGGATTTGGCTCAAAAAATTGACCAAAAAATGACTTGAAAACCGGCTGAAATGAAGCAAAAAACAGATCATAAAACTATCCATAAAACTGCCTAAAATCCGAGGCTGTTTTCGTGATTTCCGACCGATCCAGAAGGAGTTTGGTGAATCGAAGACCATCGACGTAACATTCAAGTGGAGGCGCTCTTAGGTGGTCGACGTGTGAGATTGAAGGTGGTGTGTGGCAGAGCGCGTGTGGTGGACACGCGCAAAACTCCGACGAGCGCGTGCGGCGTCTTCTGGCGAAGGTCTCTTCGACAGTTTGTTGCTAACATTTTTCTTGACTTTTTGGTGTTGTTAGTTTTCTGTTTTAGGTTATACAACAAAGTCGGGATGATTGTGTTCTTCATGTGTTCAGGATTCCTGTGATTATTGGAAACTTTAGGACGAATAGTGACGGTCCTAAAGTAATAAATTTGCATCTCTCGATATTTACGAACCTTCAAATATGGTTCCCTCGGTATCGTGTTCTTCTTTTTGTTATTGTAGTTAAGACTATTATGTATTATAGTCATTTATTTTTCGCATTAGAAGTTATCGTGTGAGGTGACGTTTGGGTTACCATGAAGGCGGTAACTATTGCTAGACTTAGGAATTTATTGTTAATTATTTATCTTGAATTCTTTGTGAAGTTATGGTCAATTATTTTCATTATTAGAATTGTATGTGACCCTAGAATAGTTTTTTGTTCGACCATTCTATGTAAATTGTGTATGTACTTTGCTTGTGGTCGTCGTTGGTTGCATTTTGTATTTTATGCATTTTTGGTAATAATGACAATACGTTTTGAGTTGTGTTTTCTTTTAATGAAAAAATGTAATTTTTAAATTTGGCAAAACAAAAAGGTTTTCCATAAAAATTTTGATGGAAAATATAGGAATAAGGCAAGTGTGAAAAGTAAAATGTGTTTTAACAGCGGTAAATTTAGACATGATGAAATAGGTTGTCCTAAAAATAATAATAAAAGATAAGATAAGGAGAGATGTAAGACGAATGTAGCTATATGGTCGAGTGATGACTCTAGTGAGGTCTATTGAGAGTAAACCTTGTTTCTGTATGTGTATCCGTGTGTAATCATTTCTACATCTATGTGATTGCTTAATTCTATTGCATGGTTATATGTCACATTTCAATATTTGATATGTTTATTTGCATGAATTTGAAAGCAATCTAAGGTGTGTTTGAACCACATTATTTTGGAAGAATTTATTTTGAAATAGTAGATTGATGGATAATATGTGTTGAAAAAGAAAGAAAAATTATTGATGTGATAAAAAAATATTATTTTATTAAAGAATATGTGGTTGAAAATGAGTAGAATAATGAGAATGAAAAAAATAATATGGCTCAAACAGTGGCCTAATTACTTTATTTAATGTGTTTGTATGCATAGTAGGTTGAAATTTATGGTGTACTCATTTTGCTCTGTGAGTAGTGTGAGAGAGTGTAGTAGTGAGAAGAAAAAGAGGCGGCCATTTTCTCCTTCATCTTTGTGAACCTATGTGGTTTCTGAAATTATGTGAGGCAGCCATATGTGTGTTATCTTCTTCCTCTTTGTGATTCTTCTTTATAAGTGTATTGAAGTAATCAACTTTTTTTTATATTCTCTTTGTGAGTGCCACCTTCACCCAATTCCTCCTTGAATTTTTTGAGCATTGATGTTGAGTAACCTTGGGTTACATGGGTTGATTTAAATTGAGTTGTAACCTATGTGGTGGCCAAGGTGTTGATTTGCCATAGTAGATTTGTGATGCGATATCTATTGGTAATGTGGAGTATAGATGTCTAGGGGTACATTTGTGATTTGTATTGGGTATGTGGAGTGTGACATTTGAATCACAAGTGGAGAGATGATTAAATGTTTGAATCATTTATCTATGAAGGGACCCTGATCAGGTGGAGTGTAAAAGAGATGCTTCTATCACTTTTGTTAGGTGGAGATCCATTATCCATATAGGTTGGGAGAACTGATATGGTGATAGAGGATTATCCCAAGGACTTAGGATCTATAGGAATTTACCAATTAGACATGAGTTCAGTGATCAGTCTAGTGAGCTGGTGGGCAATGAGGTGAGATATATGTTCTCGAAATGTGAGCAACACAGAATGGGATATGATAAGTGTGATGAGACCTTTTCGTGTGGTCATTTATACATTTGTTGCACATGTGTTGGTTGTGTACTTGATTAACTCAGTGTTAATCTGTTGTTCTGTGTGAACGTGTCTTTTTCAAAAGATATGTGTTATCATATATGATATCTCAATAAAATGTTTATTTGTTCTTGATTGATTATTGTGATTATTTGGGTATTTATTTGTGACATTAGCCCTGGTGAGTACATGAAGTAGGTATGATATGTGTTTCGGGGTTCGAAACACGAGGTAGGATCTGTGATCCAAATTTTATTGGTTGTCTAGATTAAGTAAGTATTAACTTTATGTTTTGATTGCTTGCAGATTGATTGGGTATTAAGGTGGAGATTTGTTAAGTTTTGATGCCCAATGAATCTCGGGCTATGATGTAAATATTGGATTAAATTGTTACCAACAACCAAGTCCAAATGCTCGACTCTAAAACAATGTAGACCATTGGAAGTAACTTGAACAATTAATGTTGCTCATGACCTATATATATATTACTTCTTGGTAGACTTTAAATCTTGGCCCATTTAACCTTTTTAGTGGTCCAACTAAAACCAAACCTAGACTATATATATCGTGTCTTTGACCTATCCATTTTGCGTGTGATTTGTGTGTTTGAAGGAGAAAAATTGGCAGCTTACTTGGAGAGAAAAAAATCGGTGGCTTTCTTTGTGTTTTGGCCTCCATCTTGTGTTTCTTTCATTATTTTTCTCTTACCTTTGTGGCTTACAAATTATCACCATTATCTTGTTTTTTGTCGGTGAGATTGAGGAGCAACTGAGATAAATATATTGGTTGTGGGTTGGATTTGTTTGGATTGGTGGTTTGGTAAAGAAAGGTAACGTGAAACTGAGATTAAAAAAATACCGTTTTGACGACCCTTGGAGCAAGTTTCCCCGATACATGGTATTCATCAATTGTCTCATTCATTCAATACTATATATTTAAAATATATATTTGACAGTTTTAAATGAATGTTCACGAGAAAAAATGAAATGGTGCCTATTAAATAGTAAAAGATGCCATTTGAAAGTAATTAATATATATTACTATTGGCTCTTCATATCTGCATGAAATTATACGTGCATCTGTGTGTCTACGTATAAATATTTCATTAAATTATGCTTATTTAAAATGTCATTTTGTCATACGATAAAGCATGTGAGTATGCGTAATTACACTCAAATTACTATTATACTCGGTTTTGCATGCAAGAATTTGAATGGATGCATTATCTCATTTGCTTCCTTTGGAAATATTAACTTTGAGATAAGTGTTCCTTCTCCATAATCCATGAATTATGCGGTTAAATGGTTTTTCTAAACAAGAAAGAGTGTTGTTATGAAAGTACACTTACTTTCGCATGACGTTGTCAATAGAGAGGAAGTACATAGACGTCCACAAGACATTGACTTGCATAATCACAATATGTGTTGACTAAAATGGAATAAACTTATACATTGGATATACACACACACACATATATATATATATATGGTGTGTGTGTGTGTGTGTGTGTGTGTGGAATACACGTTGTTATTCCTTGATTGTGAAGAACTTTTATTTTCGTAATAGAAATAGATATCGTTGAGACTAATTCGAGTCAAACAATGAATGGATAGAAAGGAGAAAAATTACTCCTAATCATTGGACATGTACAAATGTTTGAAGGATGTCAACTAATTGTGAAAGTTTATGAACTTTCATTGAAGACGGATTACTATTCCTTGTGGATAGGTGCCTTAATGTTTGATATGAAATGACACATATCTTGTGAAGTGCCACAAAATTGATAAGTTGCATAGAAGATGCTTGGTACTATATTACTCTAAATGTGAGTATAGTTATGTGCAATTGATGTAACATATTAACTTCTATCTTGGAACCAATTAAATTTGGTATATGCTTTGAAAACATTATTAGTTTACGAACACTAAATTGTGTTTGGGTCTATGTGTTGACAAATGAAAAGGATTTATGAGTTGGCAACCCTATTATGAAATTACATGGACGTTTATGAAGCTTTGTCATTTTATATGAAATATATAATGGATGGATTGAACTTTAAAAGAGTTTATTAACTCTAAGTTCAAGTATATCCCAAAAATGTGGAGAGCTATTATTAATGCTTGCAAACTTATATGAAACGTACAAGAATTTAGGAAGCAACATTACTAATTGCACATGTATTCCTAATTGATGAATTTTGGGATTAACTTATATTAAAAGTTACATTCCTATACCTTATAAGTCGTAGAAAAAAGTTCTATGAAGGTGAAAAGGTAAAGAGCCATTATACTAATGATGAGGATGGTTCACAACGTGAACCACTCTAAGTCAAAAGTGGATAAAATGGGATAAAAATTGATTAATGTATTTGTATTGGATATGCAATAATAATTGTTGGATATTTGAAGAATATTCATAAGTTGAACTACATGGTAGTTGATAATGGGTCAATCATAAATTGAATACACATAATTCGAAATCCACTAATAAAAAAAATCTTTGACTAGTGCAATAATGTGTTAGAAATCCTTCAACCATATTGGAACATAATATGGCTTTTAAAAAGCTAAATTGAAGCATGTGGCTTCATGACAGGATTTCTTAGTTGGTGACAATTTGTATGAATCAATCAATGAGATACAGAATCACTTGTAATGGTAAAACTAGACATATACGTTGTTGACACAATACCACAAACAGATGATTTCAATGATGTAAACTTGTGGATCTATTAAGATGTTTGCCGAAATATCAAGTATTCTGCATATCGAATGGAATGAGATTAAAGCCTACTACGTAAGAACTTTTATAATGGTAATCCTACCTTGTCGAGTAGAGATACCAAGATCTTGGTTCAAAGAAACAATTAAGATATGAAGATTCCATAAAACACTTGGGAAATAATTCTTACTCGTTCCTATGATAAGCAGAATACTTTCTATAGAGTGTTAAAAGGTTAATTTATGCTTTTAATGATTCTTATAGCTTGATTAAATCAAGTGGAGTAGGACAACATACTCTTAATAGAAAATGATCGAAATAAGTGTGAAGTGGGGTAGTTTCTATTAGAGTTGTTGAGGCTAAATTCTTGAAAATACTTATGATACCCAAGATTGGTTCATGGCCAAAATAAACACAATTATGATAATCGAAATGGTTTAGAGAAGACATTGTGTGAGTACTATTATCTGGGTTTACACGAATGGCTGAATGACTCAAGACATTATGTTCACCAATTAGCCAAGTAAATTCAATATTATTTTACTAAGAAATGTTCAAGACCAGAAGCTAAACTCTCTTATCTGCTTATCTCTCTAATAGTGTCTGGATTATCATTTGCATATTTAGAACTTTCATTCACGTGGGGGATTGTTGGAATTTGGTTAAAATGAGATTAAAATTGGTTAATTATAAAACCATAAAAAATTGACTTTGTGTCAGTTTCGGCCAAATATTCGAACTTGATTTGATAGTCAAATTATGAAAATAAATAGACTAACTTGTTTTAGTTGTCGAGTAGATAATCGTAGCATATTTAGAATCTCAAAATCAATTCCGAATGAATGAGAAATTATGGTCCAAAGTTGGAAGGATAATCGAATTTCAGCACCTAAGGTTGTCGCTCGAGCAGCAAACCAGCATCGACGAGCGCCGAGCTTTCTGCGGCACTAGGGGAGTGAGCGAACGACTGGCCAACTGCGACCCTTGGTGAAAGATGCTGAGATTTGGGGTGAGTATCTCCGACCACAACCCCTCACCTTCTATAAATTAGACCCCTTGATTGATGTAAATTCATGCCATATCAATTTCTTTGATTCCATTGCATCAAAACATTGAGAAATTCATGATTTTCCTTGCATCAAATTCATGGTCATGATATAGAGACGATTTCGTTCCGACCACGACCCCTCACCTTCTATAAATTAGACCCCTTGGTTGATGTAAATTCATGCCATATCAATTTCTTTGATTGCATTGCATCAAAACATATGAGAAATTCATGGTTTTTCTTGCATCAAAGTCATGGTCATGATAGAGAGACGATTTCGTTCGAGCTCGTTGGTCGATGGTCGTTGCATCTTGGGAGATGATTGTTGAAAAATCGTTGACACCAATCTGAGGCAAATTTGTCTTAAAGAGAAGTGTTAAACACTTGTCTCGACCAATTTTGTCACTTGCATTTCTATTTCTGATTTCATTTAAACTTATGTTTTGATTCCCTAATATTCTTTTGTTTTATTCTAAGGATTGAATTGAAGAACGAAATGGCCTTCATTGAAGTATGTAAATGCTTGAATTCGTCTTCATATATTCGATTTCAGTAGGTTGATAATTTGTTCGATTTCATGCTTATAATATTGAATGCACATATTGGTGTAATTATAAAGCCGCTTCACATTTATAAGTAGATCATCTTTTATATATTTGTTTTGCTTGGTAGAGATCTTTTGAGAATAGTAATTATAAAAAGTTATTCTTTAAAAATTGTTAACGTTATGGGTCACGTGTGGTGTTCTTTTATAGAGATAATGTGTTAATGGTTAAAAATTATTTAAAAAAATAAAAATAGGGAGCTAAATAGGGGTATTATAACTAACAAAATATAGACTACATTATTAATCCATATGCGGGCCCGTCGTGACTATAGGCGGCGTATTGCCTAAAGCCTCACTTTGAATAGGGTCCCCATATTTTGTGAGGTTAATTAACTGGTTATGATTATGAATTTTTTTAAATTAAAATTATCATATGCAACCACAATAAACGAATAAAATTTGAAAATATAAACATCTTTAAATAAAATCATATAAATAGCATAAAACTTATTACATACATTTATGTATCACATAAATATACGACATCCATCACTTTCTCTATATATAATTAATTTGTTCATTTATCTTTCCAATCAACATTTTTCTTCTTTCTTAACAAGAGACAAAATGCTATTTTTCTCTCTTCTAAATTTATGATCATGACTTTTTCTAATTGTATCATGGGTCATACACTTATTCAAGGAGCAGCTAAAGGCAGTGACATTTATTTTTCTCTCTAGATTCTTGCATTTTGTTTTATTTGTCCATTTTTTTCAAGTTCTTTTTTGTGTCATTATATTGATTAATGTTTTAACTAAACTAATAATTCTCTATGTGTTATGTAATCTGGTTTGAGATTTTCTCGATCCACTTATTATTATTTTTTCCCTTTTTTATGTTTGTACTTGAGTTTAAATCTTATATTTTGTCTTTCAATTTTCTTGATTATATTTAATTATCTTTTATTTTGTATTTAATTTAAAGTCAACAATTAATTTTAACTACACATTTCATAGGACCAACAACTTTACATTCAAGGGCTTAATTGATTTTAATCTCGATCAAACAAAGACTTAATATTCAAAGGGACCCAATATTTGAATTTTGTGTATCGTTCCCAAAATATCAGGGCTGACCATGTCTATATGTTACCTTGACCTATATATGATATCAAAGCAATTTACCTAGAGAAACTACAATTCTCTACACACACACACACACTCACTCTCTCTCTCTCTCTCTCTCTCTCTCTCTCTCTCTCTCTCTCTCTCTCTCTCTCTCACACAGATTCTTCAATAAAAACTCCTATTATTATCTCTTCTAGAAATAAACGCATACCCTAGCTTACAAAAACTTGATGCTACAAAACAGTTTAATGTTTCTTGCCATTCAAAGTTCTGTAATTAGAAGAATGCCTTACATCTTTTGATGTTATTAGGCTACAATGAACTGTAATTGGCAAAATCTTCTAACTAATGTAGAACTAAGAAAAGAAAATAAAAAATAAAAAAATTAGGAATAAAATAAGAAAAGAATCTGATGAAGTTATTGATGATCAATTTGTTCAATTTTGAGGTAAAGAGTTAACTAGTCTGTTGTGCCCCTTGGATTGACTAGAAGAAGCGTTTTCCCTTTGAGCAGTCTTGTTGAAAACAGGCATTCTGGTAAAGAGTGCTTCAGTTGGTAATGCTTCAAGATCATTACTGAAACATTATCTTGGCACAAGAATTTACGAAAACAAATCCAATAAGTAATATACAATTAAGTTTTCAGGTTTTTAATAAAGACGATAAATGTGGAGAAGAGGACAACAAAAATTTTGTGTATAGGGTTTTGTTAGGAAAAAAAAACATGAAATATTATATTATAGTAATTATAGAGCGAACACAGTAGGAAAAAAACAGTCTAACTACAGGTACAGGTACAGTTTGGTTGACAATGTTTGAGGAGGCCAACATTTTTGCCATGAATTTTAACAACGCTAAAAACAATCAATGACACAAATCTTTACATCATTGAATGCCAACAAAGATTTGCATTTTCAATGTTCAAATAACGTTATTCAAAGAAGAATTGCAGGAAAAAAATATGAATCCCTAAAGAGAAAATAGATTCACAAGTCGAGGCATGTGCATTACACAATGTCATTAAAATGGGTTCATCCCCTAATCGTAAGTAGTTGAGCGTCTGTCTACTGTCTACAACGGGGAAGCCAGCTAACCAAGTTTTTACACTAATGAACTAAACTTGTATCTAAACATGATCACCAATACTTGGACGGGAATTTAAAAAAAAAAATTGCAGGTAGATACAAAATTGAAAGATATATGCAGATAGAAAATGGGATTTCGTTGGTATGAAAGAAAAAATCGAGCTATATTATATGCTTCATCAAGGGAGAATAATTTCGCCTATTAAAATGTCATTTACCAGCTATTAACACAGACTATTAACCTTTGGAGTTGTAGAAGCTTAGAAAGGCAATTGGGGAAAACAAAAATAAAATAGGAAAACAAATGCACAACGTAAACCCTACTAAGGGACCGAATTTCGTTTTGACATTCTTGTACGCAAGTCTCACTCGCACACGAGTATAACTATTTGAGGTGCTAATTTGGTCTGTAATTTAGACCCCTATACACACAGGTAAAGAGCATCTTACCACAAGAGTATCTTTGATGAGTGTGTTTCACTCATGGTTTTAGTACTACTTAATCTTGATATTTCGTTTGATTTTATGAATTTTTAGAACATTTTGATTTGTGTTTCGTGCTGTTTTATAGGTTAGGTAAATTGGTGTAAATGGTAAAAAATTTGGAGAAAAGAGTGTTGTTGGCATGAATCAAGTAGAAGTTAAATATTGATTAGGTGAAACTTGATGAATCGAGGTTAAATTGAAAGAAAGAAGTGAAAAAGGACGAAAAATTGTGCAATCTAAAGTTTCAAAACTCAATTGAAACTTTTTAATAGTTGATTCGGACCACAAAACAATAATTCAAGATTTCTATGTGTCAATTGGATGCAATTAGAAAAAAAGAAAAAAAGAGTGAAATATGATCAAAATATTTTCACAAATCAATTTTCAACAGCATGGGCATGTTCAGGATTTTTAGCCAAAGGTTAAGACCCATTTTGACATAGTAGACACTTGAATTGGAAAATAGCTATTTCTAGTAAATTTGTAGCTCTTTGAGTTATCTTTCTAAATCACTTTGAATCGCCTCTATAGGATATCGGAAGAAAATTTTAATGTAAAAATACTGAAAGATGTGCTATGCTGAATTTTTTTTTCAGAAGTGGGCGCCCCAGTGCCACTTCACTAGTGCCGCAATGCCGTCCAACTATGATTTTGAGAGTTTTATCCTTTTTAAAAGCTCAGTTAGACTAAAACTCATCTAACACTTGGGAAAAACATAAATACGGCCTAGAAGAGACTTCTAAACTACAATTCATCGAGACAAAGCGCAATCAAGCAATCAAGAGAACAGAAGAACATCAAGAGGATTGCTTCAAGATTAAAAATTAGTTTTTATTTCTCTTCTTCTTTTCTATGTTATTAATAATGATTTCTAGATTTTCTTATTCTGGAATCATGAAAAAATTTCTATATCTAGGGTTTAATATAACCAAAAATTGAGATTATGTTTTGATTTAATTTTTTATTTCTTTGAGATTTTCTATTCCGTTTATTTGTGTTATTTGAGTTTAATGCTTTCAATTAGAGATAAGTATCTCTAATTGAGAAACATAGTCGATACTTAGGTGAAATAACAACTTTAGGCTTTCTCATATTGATTAATTTTTCAACCTTTTATTAAAATCGTTGAATTCGTCATGACATTCATCTTAGATTTAGTTTAAAACCATTGGTATTAAATTTTGATTGTCTAGGTAAAATAGAAACTATTTAATTATAGTACTTAAGTAAAATTGATATTCAATGTCTGTGGGTTTGACATCCTAACTTAATCGTTATATTATAAAATTTGACATTGTACGCTTATGGTATACTTGCGGTATAGAAAACGCGTAACAAGTTTTAGGCATAATTGCTGGGGGTTGATTTATTTGTTTTTACTATATTATTACTAATTAGCTTTTGTTTTAATTTAGATTTCTTTACTTCTAATAGTTTGCTTGTTTTTATTTCAGCTGTTTATGTGAAGATCGAAGAGTTCCGAACTACTATCCATTGATCCTGAGATCGAAAGAACTTTTCGAATTTTAAGGAGTATAAGAAGACACGAACTCAAAGCAAAGCAGCAAACGAAAACAACCAAGAGCAAGTAATTCAAGATTATGTTAGACTAGATGTCAAGACAACTACTCTGGTATTAGACGCCAAACAATAGCTGCAAACAACTTTGAACTAAAGCCTGGATTGATCAGCATGGTACGATAGACTTAGTTCGGGAAATCTCCACTAGATGATCCTAATGTTCATTTGGCTTCTTTTTTGAAGATCTGTGATACCATGAAGATGAATGACGTTATCGAAAAAGCAATCAGACTGCGTTTGTTTTCATTCTCCTTAAAGGATAAAGCAAAATGATGGTTTTAATCATTATCGTATGGATCTATCACCACTTGGGATGGATTGCCTCAGAAATTTCTCACAAAATTATTTTTCCCTTCCAAGTGAGCTCAGTTGCAGAGTAAGATTAGGATGTTTAGATAATCTGATCTCGAACCATTCTATGAAGCTTGGGAGATATTCAAAGACTTGCTTAGAGTATGCCCTCAACATGATTATCAAAATTGGATGCAAATTGAGATTTTCTACAATTGGTTGAATGTTTAGACATGGACAATAGTTGATGTTGCTGCAGATGATACCCTGATGGCTAAGACTGCAAATGTTGCGTACTCCTTGCTTGATGAAATAACCACCAACAGTTATCAATGGCCAAGTGAGCATTCTAGTTCTATAAAGGTTGCTGCTCTCCATGAGGTAGATTCTATTACTGCTCTTGCGGCTCAAATGTCATCACTCACAACCCAAATAACTGCATTAACTCCACGAGGGACTCAACAGAAAACAGATTCTATTATGGCTGCTTCTACATCACACCAGGAGATTGAAGTGGAGGATGACCAGGTTTAGCATGTAAAAGGCCAAAATTTCAACCAAAGAGGGAATAGCTCATCAAACTACTACCATCCAAGGATGCTAAACCATGAGAATCTATCTTATGTAACACTAGGAATGTATTACAACCGTCTCTTGCGTTCAATAATCAAGCTTTTGAAGAAAAGCCATCACTAAAGGATATTTTAGGAGCATTTATTTCAGAGACTAAGGTGAGATTTAAAAACAATGAGTCAAGACTAGACAACATTGAAACTTATATGACCAATGTAGGCCCACAGTGAAAAATCTTGAAGTGTAGATTTGTTAGCTAGCTACTGTAATAAACTCTCAAACCAGAGGAAAATTTCCTAATGATGCAGAGCTAAACCTAAGGGAACATTGCAGTGACATCACCCTAAGAAGTGGCAAAGAAATTGGAAGGAGCAAGCCTAAAGAAACTGTGGTTTCTACACTAGATTTCAAACAAGAGGCAGAAAAGCAGGATGCAAAATAGAAAATCCAAGCTGGGAAAACAAAGAAGGCTCATAATCCTAAATCAATCTTATTCCTAGATAACCCACCAATGTTGAAGCCAGCACTGCCATATTCACAAAGAATCCTAAAGAAGTTTGATGCACAATTCAGTAAATTTATTGAAGTCTTTAGGAAGATCCATATTAACATCCCATTTGCAGATGCTTTGGAACAAATGTTAAATTATGCTTGATTCTTGAAATAAGTGATGTCAAAGAAGAAGAAAAAGTTGGAGGAGCATGAGACAATAAGGTTGACACAAGAATGTAGTACAATTCTCCAAAAGAAACTTCCTCAAAAATTGAAAGATCTAGGTAGCTTCACAATTCCTTGCACAATTGGCGGGTCTTCTTTTGGTAAAGCACTGCATGATCTTGGGGCTAGCATCATTTGATGCCTCTTTCCATATTCGAGACGTTGGGTCTTGGAGAAGTGACATCGACTAGCATCACTTTACAACTTACTGATAGTTCTCTCACATACCCATGATGGATCATTGAAGATGTATTAGTGAAAGTTGACAAGTTCATATTTTCAGCTGATTTTGTGGTACTGGACATGGAAGAAGATCAAGAGATGTCATTCACCCTTAGCAAACTATTCTTGACAACTGGGGGAGCGCTGATTGATGCACAGGGAAGACAGCTCACGCTTCGTGTTGATGACGAATAAGTCATATTCAACATATCAAGGTAAGAAATTTCCTGGAAACATCGATAATTGCCATATGGTCGAATCGATTTATTCAATGGTGGGAGAAAAATACAAAAGAAAATTGTTTGATGACCCTCTAGAGCAATATATTGCAACCAGAGCTTCAAAATTGATACGGCTGGTACTAGAAGTTACATAGGGAGCAAGGAAATGGTTGATTTTATCTTGGCTTGTATACTTTATCCTCTGAAACCTTCCAACATTTTCAAATCAAAGGTGGTTTTGAATACCATACAGGAGTTGGAGCCACATCCTAATCTTCGTTGATATGCTCTTTTGGATGAAAATTCTAATACAAGGAAGCTGAGTTGTGATTCAAAAGCAGTAATCGTTAAATCACTTATACAACGTGATAAAACAAAGTTCCAACTTGACAAATGGGAAAAGGAAAAATTCTACAAAGAACGAATTTGCATGAAAAGCAAGAGAAAAAGTTTATTCTAGGACAACAAGCGCCTCTCTATAATTTTCATTGGAAGTTTCTCTCGAATAGGTTCATTTCGAGATGGCCAAGACCATTAACTATGCACAACATACTTCCTAAAGGTGCTGTGAAGTCGAAAGGCTAGAATGAAATTGTGTTTCAAAATATGAAGAAGTGCATCTCAAAGATTCAATTTAAGGCATTCTGATAACGTCAAGCCAGTAAATGGGAGTTTCTTGGGAGGCAACCCAAGCTCTTTTCCACTATCTCAATTATTTGAATATTAGTTTATATTTTTATTAATAGTTTCTTAATGGTTGTGTTCTTCTTGTAGGTCAAGTTTCAAGTTTGGAAAAGAAACTAGAATCTATATCCATCAATCCACCACCGCTTCACCATGAGGTCGATAGAAATGAAAACTAATATTTTCACTTAGAGAAGTCCTTTATTTTTAATCTTACATTGGAGGCAATGTTTAGTTTAACTTTGAGGGACATAATATTAATTGTCTAATTGCTTAGTTGCTTTTAATTGGTTTTGTGAGTAATTGTTTTTTTATTATTTAGTGTGATTTTTGTTTGTTAAAAAAAATTGTTGCATGCTTGTGTGAGTTAGATAACACTGCCGATCATAATGCATATACTCGAAAATATGTGTTAGCTTATGAATTGTAATGGAGTTGTGTTTCAGTAAATTTTTGCTTATCCTTGTAAAATGTGATAATACTTATGCATATGAATTGAGTTTAGCTTTGTACATGAATAGGTTGATTCATATGATTTAGGTTGAAATAGAAGACTTAGATTATCAATCCCTTAAAATTTTTGCATATTACAACCTTGAACCACTTATAGTATAATTTGGAATGGTCGAGCTAGTAAAAGAGATAATCTAGACTCGTGTTGATTCCATGCTTAATTAGAAAGAAAATATATGTGTTTGAGTATCTTGAACTATCAAATATAAACTAGATAATGACCATATACTAGAGATCTAAGCCACGTTTAAATTTGCCATGAAAAAAGAGAAAAACGACATTGCACTTGTTAAATTCTAACTCTCACTTAAGAGCCTTCTTAACTCAAGTTAATAAGTCAATTAGGGTGTCTCAAAAGCCGGTACCCTTTAGCCTTTAAAGCTAGAGAGTTATTGACTAAAAACTCGTTACATGGGTCAAGAAGAAAGCAAGAAGGGTGAGGTTGATCATGAGCTATGAATATCAAAATAAGCAAGTAAATGTATAATTGTGATTGAATTGTGGGAGCTTAGATAACTGGTGGATTTGAATTTCTTAGTATAAGCTTAAATGCTGAAGCACTCAAAAGAGAGGAGAATCACCACATGGATACATAGTTGACATTGCTGGTTAGATTCAACCAAATTGGAGTGGTGAAAGAAAGTAGTAAATTGAAAGTAAACCTTAGAATGCCCCTTGGGAAAAGAGCAAAATAAAATAAATTTGGGGTGTGTGAATCTCACAAGTGATGAAACGATATATTTGACTATTGAGGTTAGGAGTTGAACCAACTTCTGAATGTATAATGTTGCACTTGACACACCCCCATTTTGAATTGGATAGGTGAGAATTTAGCTTTTTGCATTATAACTCTGAAGCGTTTCATAGGCTTGATATAATGTTTTCAATCCTGAGCCATAAAAAGCAAGCTATATAACTAAACTTGTAATATGTGAGTTCTTTTGTTCAGTTTTGTTTGTGTGTTTTCATTAGTTCTTTTATTTGTTTTTGTGTTTACTCAAGGATTAGCAAAGTATTAAGTTTAGGGGTGTTTAATGAGTGTGTTCACTCATGGGTTTAATACTACTTAATCTTGATATTTCGTTTGATTCTACGAGATTTTAGTACATTTTGATTTGTGTTTTCATGTTATTTTATAGGTTAAGTGAATTGGTGTGAATTATACAAAAATTGGAAAAAAGAGTGATGTTCAAACGAACTAAGGACAAGTTGATGTTGATTAGGTGAAACTCGATGATTGGAGACTAAATTGAAAGAAAGAAGTGAGTAATGATGAAAATGGTGAATCCAAAGTTTGAGGGCTCAATTGTAACTTTTCAATAGTTGATTCGGACACAAAACAATGATTAAAGATTGTAAGGTGTCAATTGGATGCAATTAAAAGTCTAAAATGAATGAAATATGATCAAAATATTTTCACAAATCAATTTTCAACCGCACAAGTATATTCTTGATTTTTAGCAAGAGATTGAAACTCATTTTTGACATAGTAAACACTTGAATTGGAAAAGAGCTATTTCTAATAAAGTTATATCCCTTTGAGTTATCTTTCTAAAGAAAATTGAATTGCCTCAATTAGATATCGAAAGAAAAAGTTATGATAAAAATGCTGAAAGATGTACAATGCTGAATTTTTCTCGAAAATGGGCACCCAGGCGCCCAATCTTGGGGAAACAATAGCAAACGGGTGCCTTAACACCACTTTACTGGAGCCCTAGTGTAGCGTCACCTTCCAACTAGGGTTTTGAGATTTTTATCCATTTTTAAAAGTTCAATCACACTAAAACCCGTCTAGCACTTGAGAAAAGCATAAATACAACATAGAATGGACTTCTAAACTACAATTCATTGAGGCACAAGGCAAGAAAGCAACCAAGAGAGCAAGAAGAACATCGAGAAAAGGATTGATTCAAGATCAAAAATTAGTTTTTATTTCTCTTCTTCTTTTCTATGTTATTAATCATTATTTCTAGATTTCATTATTCTAGAATCGTGAACTAATTTCTATATCTAGGGGTTTGATATAACCAAAACTCGAGATTATATTTTGATGTTAATTAGATATTTCTTTGAGATTTTCCATTCCATTATTTGTGTTATTTGAGTTTAATGCTTTTAATTAATTGATCAATGATTGAATTATTGGGTTGTTTAAATTTCGACACTCGATAAAAGGAAACTTAGACTTGATCTTAGAATAACACAACCTAGGAAATTATAAGTTTTGAAAGAAAGTGTAATTCCTTCAAAGCCGCTCTACATAAGAGATATAAATTTGATAACTCTTGAATTTTAATTCGGAGTAAAAAAAATGAAATTGAGTTCTAGGAATAGTTTTTACTCGACGCTCGAGAGGAGGAGTAGAATCACATTAGGAATCTAAGCATAAACTTGAGAAATTGATTAGAGATAATTATATAATTGAGAAACATAGTCAATAATTAGGTGAAATCACAACCCTAAGCTTTCTCATATTGATTAATTCTTCAAATTTCCATTAAAATCACTGAAATCGTCGTAACATTCATCTTAGATTTAGCTTAAAACCATTGATATTAAATTTCGATTGTCTAGATAAAGTATAAATTATTCAATTATAGTACTTAGTATAAAATTGATATTCAATCTATGTGGGTTCGACATCCTAATTTAATCGTTATATTACAAAACTTGACATTGTACGCTTGTAGTACAATTGTCGTATAGAAAATGTGTAACAACCTTCGAAAAGATTGATCATATATAAACTAGTCTTTGCCTTATTAATTTCTTGTGTGAGATAAAATAATTTATTTTACCTCCAATAAATAAACCTCTTTCTATAAGTATACTTTGAACTTTAATTTCTCAATCACCCGTGCATCAATTTTTATAAGTAAATTATGATCTTGTTATTCTCATAGAAGAGAAATGAATCTATTTTGATCTTACAAATTAAAAAAGGGTCCCACTAAAACATATTTTAAAACGGCCTTATTTGTGCATTATTTTTCAACAATCCCTCATATGAATGAAAATTGAAAAATATGTGTAAACGGAAAATATAACGACTTGGTAATAAAGGTCAATGTCGAAATCTGCATCAGATAGGTAGGTATTATCATTTTAACCTTATCTTGAAATATTATATTCATTTACTAGCTGACCAACAGATACAATATGTTTGAACTGTTTTGCTTTTTGTGTAAATATTGATATAGTTCACACATGATTCTTTCTATGCAATTAAGTTCTCATTGTTATGCTTGTTTGTGGTCATGAACGTACATTCAATTCTGCGATATTTACAAAAATTCAGCCCCACACAATTCCTTTAGTGGAGGCCACGCTTATTTCTCACATAAGTGATTTCTTAATTATAAGTAACATGCACTACTCCGCTCAAACATCCAAGGAATAAGAATCATTAAAAGCCTATTTTTTATCCTTTTCCTTACAAGTGTCACTTTTAGATCATAGAGTGAACAAGAGAACCCCCTCCCCCCATCCCCAAAAAAAGTGATATGATTAAGTCTTCACTATTAAGTTGACCATTTAAACCTAGATCTTGGGATCATCGGTCAACTAGATTTGGTTCTTCATTCAAGGGCTTAAATCATATTCATGTTGATAACTATCCATTTTATCTTTTCGTTAGCAGATCCGCAATATTATCATTTGACATCATATAGTCAACAATGATAACACCAGTTGAGAGTTGTTGTCTTATGATATTATGTCTATGATGTATATGTTTAGACTTACTATTATACAAGTTGATTGGTACGCTTCCAATCGTAGATTGAATATCACAACGTATGTAGATTGTTGGCACGGGCTTTGGCCATCTCGAAATGTCTTCTAAATTTTATAGCCAAACAACCTTTTTATCACATGTTTTCAGGTTATAAATTCAGATTCTATGATAGATCTAGCTATAACTGTCTGTTTCAAGAATATACATAATATAGTTGCACTTACTAATGTAAACATAAATTCACTAGTAGACTTTAAATCTTTTATATCATGTATCCAATTAGTATCAATATATTCTTCAATAACTACTGGATATATGGTATAATGCAGTCTATAGCTATGAGTATATCTTAACTACCTTAGTACTATTATTATTCCTTTCTACTGATCAGCTACTGAATTACTCGTTTATCTACTCAGTTTACTAACTATTTTACAAATTGCGTAATCTATATCTAGTCTTGTACAACTCATAAATTACATCAGATTTACAATAATTCTAGAGTACTCTATTTGAGAGACACACTCACCTCTATTTTATGACAGACATTGATTTGTATATATCGATATTCTAGCTTTGTCAAAAAATTTAAAAATCCTATCTACATAGTGTGTCTGATTTTGAACTAATCCATCTAATGTTCTTGAAATTTTAATTTCCAAGCAGCACATCAATTATATTCATATTTTTCATGTCAACTCTAGAATTCAATATAACTTTAGTAGATTTAATCAGCTTATGTAGCTACTAACAACAAACATGTCGTCAACGTAGAGACATAAGATGACAAAGCCATTCTTGGTTTCTTTCACATAAAAGCATTTGTCGAACTTACTGATTTTAAATTCACGTTCCATTATGACATTATCAAACTTATCATGCTATTATTTTGGTATTTGTTTAAAATCATACAATGACTTCACCAATTTAGCAATTTTTTTCTGTTATGGTGAAGAAAAACTCGTGTCGTTCTATGTAGATTTCTTTGTCTAAATCTTCATTTAGAAACATAGTCTTAACATTCATTTAATGTACTTCAAGATTTCAAAAAACTGTAATCGCAACTATCATCCTAATAGATGTATTTTTGTTACTGAAAAATACATATCAAAGTAATCAAGGCTTTATCATTGTTTGTAACCTTTTATCACTAGTCTAGCCTTATACTTGTTAATAGTTCAATTTGTTTTCATTTTTCTCTTAAAAATCCATTTATAACTAAGTGGGTTGCATCCCGAAAGATGATCAACCAATTCTTAGGTATGGTTTCGCAAAATGGAATCTATTCATTTTTAACGACGTCTTTCCACTAATACTTAAGAGTTCAAGGCTTTGCTATATCTTGGTCCAACCTCAAATTCCTCTTCTAGTCTTTGGTCATGGCTACTATCAACTGTAGTTTCATGTGTTTGTTTAAAGGAGCTTGCTTTCTCTTTGGATATATACAAAAATACATGATCAAAGAACGAAACATTTTTCAATTCCATTATTATGATTTTATGTATGTTTAGGATTTTTACTTATGCACAAGAACCGATAAGAATTACTATTATATATTTTGCGTAGCTAATGAAGATGTAATCTACAATTTTCAAGCATATTTTCACCTTCTTTGTGTAGGTACACCCACTTTAGTAAGACACACTTGCACTCATAAGTATTTCTAGGAAAGCATCATTCATTTCCAAGTTCGTAAGGGATCTTTTCATTCATTTCCAAGTTCATAGGGGATCTTTCTTTTTATTTTTCTTTTGGGACACCTTATTTAAAAGGTAATTGGTGGCAACAAAACTTCTCCCACATGTTTTGTGGTAACCTAGAACGTATTAACATTTCATCATTTTTTGTCGTTGTTCTTCTAACAATTTACACTCTAAAATTTTGTTACCTACTTTATCGAAGTTAAAGCACTTTCCTTGAAATTTCTTCGGAACTCACCTTTCAATCCCATTTTAGACCCCCTTTTCCATCGAACGGCCCAGACATACTCTTATAGGTTTTAAGTTTTACTATGATCTACAACATTTGCTCTAGCCAGAACTAGATTGAACTCTTTTTTAGAACTTCTATTGCCTTCTTAAATTGAAAGTCTAACGATTAATTCTTCAATATCATTTCCTTTCGCTTGTGTTTAAGGTAATTTTTGGAATCCTTCCATATCGGAGCTTCACAATAAGAGCTACCACCTGGAAAGTTTCACTCAAGATCATCCTCTTAATACAAATATATTATAAAATCATTTAAAATTCTTTTATTCTTTTATTAGTGTCCACCATTTATGGTCTAGGAAGTGACCATATTTCTTAGCCTTGATATCTTTGATTTTATATTTGAGGCCTAAAGACTCTGACAATTCCTTAGCTGCTTTCATCGAACTGTACGTATATGAAAAGTTAACCTAATCGAGATTATTAATCAATTTAGATCATGTTTAGACCCTAGAACGTGCACTGCGGAATTAAAAGTTGCAATTAAAATAACAATGTACTTTTTAATTGTTTCTAAATGGTTAATCAACCACATCAATTTATTCTATGTTGAATTACCACAATTTGTAATAGGAAAGCAGTAAAGAACACCAAATTGATCATGGAGAAAACTCTTCACAAATGATCAAAAACTCCGAGCACTTTGTCAATCAACAATCCACTATAAATGAAACAACTTACAGTATGGTCCAAACTCGACTAACTGTTAGTCCCTTCTAACCTTCTTTTCTTGTACTCACCCTTGATCTTACTGGATTACGTGCTTCTCACACCAGATCCCGACTCCTGGTATATCACATTGGCCCTCCTAGATTACGTGTTCCTCCCACCATCTCTCGACCTCTGGTATATTACCTTAGCCCTTCTGGATTGCATGTTTCCGTACCAACTCTTGATCCCTGATATTGTTTATCTCTAGTGGATTAGATGGTTTGGTATTTGATCAAAAGATTTTGTGTATTTTGATATGTGGTTTAATGTGGAACAATATGGCTTGATCAAAAATATATATTTTCGAAAGACTTATGGATCAAATAATATGTGATGGTTGAATCTTGGAATCAACGAACGTTTATGATTATCAAAGAATTGACCTCTAAAGAATAAATCTGAATGAACCCGCTATGAGACGTCCATGGGGATGAGTATTTATAGGAAAAAGTGTCTGGGATAAAAAAAGAGATTGAAAAATCAAGTGTTTGAAGCAAAACAAAAATTCTGGGCGTCCATCCGCCACTCAAGCGCTAGGCGAGCAACGTACTTGTTGCTTGAGTGTTAGTGCTAAGTGGGCGACATGGGTTCTATTTATGTTGCTCAATCGTTGGGCTAGGTGGCAGGCTAGCGAACAAGCGTCCTTCTCGGTTTCAACTTTTTAAAGTTCGAATCTTGATCTTCTTCTTGAATTTCTTTGACTTCTTTTTGGACTCTATCACCTCCAAACTAATTTTACCATACCTTGGACTTTTCTAAATCTATTTTGACGTTGATTACAATATAATTAAATTTTAATACAATTCTAATAAATTGTGATTTTTGTCTTAGAAAATTCTCAATTACAAATTAGACTTTACAACCTCCCCCTTTAGTATTCCATGACAAAATCATATTTATTTCAAAATCAAAAAGTCCAAAACTACCCAAAAATGAACTTCTCAAAATTTTCTTCAATACTTGGTCAACATGTTTCCTGAAACACATGAAAATCACAATACCACGTGAAAAACAATAAGAAACTAACAAAACTAAAATCATATAACTAAGTTAAATAAAACATGTGTAACACTAAAGATGCAATATCATGTGAATTACAAATTTAGAAATAAACCATAAAATTTTGTATCAATATAGACAATATCACGTGAATCATAAAATTTTATATCAATATAGATAAAACACAACACTATATCAATAATAAAATTCCAATAAATATATCAAATGACTCTCTCTAAATCATCTATCAAAAGTTTAAAATTCTCCCCCTAACTCATATAATCAACTCCTCATATAATTAACTCCCTGAAATAGATATACATTCCCCTTTTGTCATGAATAACAAAGAAATGCAAGTAATAATCATGTAAAACACATAGAGGAATGAGTAAAAATATGCACATGTATAATGATATAAAAATTATGCAAAAATATGTGATAGGAGAATAAAAATTTCCCAATTGAGACCAACTGTTTTTATTTTTTCTTGAATTTTTAACTTTATCATCATGAACAGTTATTTACTTACTTATACATGCATGGTTCATAAAAAGTGAACTTTTCCCACCTAACTTATTTTAAACCTAAATAGAGTAAATTTTATAAACTACACATTCCTGTAAGCAAGTTTCAAAACCTTAAATCAATGAGAAGGGACATGTAAAAAATCACTGATGAATGAATGTATTCTTCAAAGTATGAAGGCAAACTCATTGCTACTATGACATTTTTAAATTAAAAAACTCATATTTAATAGTATAAGTTTTTTCTTTCTCCCCCTATTTGTGAGCACATATATATGTTGGGAATTTACTTAAACATGCGCAGCGAAAAATAAGCAATTTCAATTCCCACCAAGGATCTTCTTTGTGTTTAGATAGAAATTGTGATAGAAATTATACCTTTGATGATTTCTGCAAATTCCTTTGCTTTTTCTTGAGTTGGAACGATCACGATCTGCACTCCCAGCTGTCCAATTGTCCAGCCTCCAATGGTGATCCACACAGAGAACAAGAATGACGGCTAGGGTTTCTTTTCT
>CAIGRB010042324.1:32904-49875 GCA_903798255.1 Fraxinus quadrangulata
TTATATATATTTTTTAAAGTGTTTATGTCCCAAGTTGATTGGACTTAGGGCATAACACTTACAATATATGTATATTTTTCGTTTATTTTTCAAATCTTATGTGCAGACTCTTCAACATTAAGCTTTTTACATGATCCATGAATGAGTTTTGGGCCAAACTCCAAAGTCAGCTGACTTATAGGGCACCATGTATTAAGATACCCTACAGATTTAATCACTCAAGTCATATAGGCTACGAAAAAAAGTATAAAATTGTCTTATAATATTTTATGTTATTCAATTTCTTTTAAGCTCAATAGTAATATATCTTTTAAGGGGAATATACAAGAGTTTAGCTCAGCTAGTTTAAAAGTCATTCCATATTTAAAGTCAATTCGTCACACATATGACTGTCATCCCAAATCTCAAACACGTGGTCAAAACTTATTCACAAGAGTATAAAGTTTGCAGTGCATAAAATACATGTAATAACATATACTAAGTACCCCAAACAAGTTCTAAAGAGATTAATGGAAATTTAATTTACTAATTATGAACCTTAATAATACTTGATAGCAAAATAACATGTCCAATAAAAAAGTAAAAAATCTTTTTCATTTTTTCGTTTTCATTTTCTTTTTAGAATAAAGCAAAAGAAAACTCCTAATATACAATAAACATATGTGCATGCATGAATATATAAAAATCATGAGTAATGCATATGCATGCACCAAAGTACCTACTCATTGAGGTATACTACCACTCTTACCTTCAAGAGTACCGTGATCATATTCATAATTTCTCAGATTACTCTTCTTAATCCAGACTTTCCTAGAAACATAATTAATTCTAGTTAATTGTGGCATTAGTTCGATCAAGTGATTAACCTTATTAGTAAGCCAATCAACCTCACTAGATATATTCTGACTTCTATTCATATTCAAAATTTTGTGACACCTATATCTTATGTGTCCAAACTCACCATAATTGTGACACGTAGGGGTAAACCTAGGTCCAAATCTACGTGCTTGCTGATATTGATTTCTGGGCCACTTGGTCCAACGACTTCTAGTAGGCTCCTATTCTAAGATACCTTTGTTCTTGGGTTCAGAATTTGTACCATACTTAGGCTGGCTGGTGGCAAAGACAAAAGCGATCTTGAAAGTACTTGCAGTATTATGATCAGTTTGCTTATATTCCAGACATTCCTTATTTTCAACAGGCTAATTCAGCCCTAAAAGATTGTCAAGTTTCTGAGATCCGTTCAAGAAGGAATGAAGTTAGGCACTGGATTTCTCAAGATCACTTGATACGGTTTTAACCTTAGTCTCTTCTCATTGACTAGTTTTAACTTACTGAGGTTTTCAGTAGACTCCTGAAGGTCAGATATGAGTCTCTCTTTCTCTCTCTCTCTCTCAAGCTTATATAGCTTCTTAAAAGCAGCACTGTTGACTTTTTTCAACTTAAGGCAATCTTGAAATAGCTCATCAAACATCATATATGTCATGCGCATTTTCTAACCTTTCCTGTGAAGAGTCTGATTTCTCTATATCCTCAAGTAACTCACTCTTATCCACAAATGTAAATGCCGTATAATTCTGTCTCATCTGGAGTGGACCACTCACTTTGATTATCCAAGCTAGACTCGTGATCAATGAGAGCAGCATTCATAACTTTGCCTTAGATTTTCTTATAGTTAGGCACTTAGATTTATCATGACCAAAACCTTAGCGCTCAAACACCTTACAGACCTTTTACAAGAATCTTTAATATTATTCACCTCACATTTATCTTGGTATACTAGATTCACTCTTATATCACTCAAAAGATTTGTTCTTATTCTTAAGGAATTTCTTAACTTTCTTAACAAGGAAGACAAGGTCTTCATTCTTAAGTTTTCATCATCAGAAGTGTCACTCTCAACTTTCCTAACAGTATTGAGGGCTATGGATTTTTCTTTTCTAGAGAGAGGTTGGCTAAGCTCATGTTTTGAGAGAACCTACGAGTTCTTCAATTTTAATTGTATTTAGGTCCTTACTCTCTTCAATAGTAGTCACCTTAGATCTAAATTTCTTAAGTATGGATCTGAGCACTTTTCTCACAATCTTAACCTTTGGAATTTACTCACCTAAATTGAAGCTAAAGTTGTCTGTATCATTCAGTTTAGCATAAAATCATCAAAAGACTCATCTTCTCTCATCCTAATTTCCTCAAATCTAATAGTCAATATTTGTAATTTAGACTTCTTAACGGCCTTAGTTTATGTGTAGTCTCAAGAATATCTCAAACTTCTTTAACAGTCTCACACATCGACACAAGCTCAAACTCTTCAGTGACACATCCATAAATGAAACATAAAGCACTTTACTATTTCAGTTATACTCATCCAAATTAGCCTTATACTAAATAGACATATCGGTAGGGGCAGTCCAACCATTTTGAACACTTACCTAAACCCGTTCATTCATAGATTTAAGAAAAACTCGTATTCTAACATTTCAATAGGCATAATTACTGCCATCAAAATAAGGAAGAAGGGACAATGACTAACCCATCTAGACAATTAGGGTCAAGGATCGCAAATAAGGCTATAATATTACTTGAAAAGTTAACCTAATTGAGATTATTAATATATTTAGATAATGTTTAGACCCTAGAACGTGTACATCGAAATTAAAAGTTGCAATTAAAAGTAACAAGTTACTTTTTAATTATTTCTAGATGGGTTAATCGATCACACATATTTATCATATGCTAAATTACCACAATTTATAATACAAAAGCAGTAAAGAACACCAAATTGATCAAGGAGAAAACCCTTTCCAAATGATCAAAAAATTTGGACACTTTGACAATCAATAATCCAATATAAACGAGATAACATACAGTATGATCCAAACCCAACTAAACCTTAGCCCCCTCTGGCTTTTTTTCTTGTAGTCACCTTGATCCTACTGGACTGCGTGCTTCTTACACTAGATCCCGACTCATGGTAAATCACGTTGGCCTTCTTGGACTGCGTGCTAAACTCCCGAACTCTGGTATATTACTTTAGCCCTTTTGGACTGCATGTTTCTGCACTAGCTTCCGATCCCTGGTATCGTTTATCTTCGCAAGATTAGGTGGTCGGGTGTTTGATCAAAAGATTTTGTGTGTTTTGATTTGCATTTTAATGTGGGCAATATGTCTCGATCAACAAAATATGGTTTGGAAGAATTTATGGATCAATTAATATGTGATGGTTGAATTTTGGAATCAATGAATATTTTTATCATCGAAGAATTGATCTCTAAGGAATAAATCTGATTTAACACACTATGGGATGTCCAAGGGAATGAATCTTTAAAGGGAAAAGTGTTTGGGATGAAAATGGATTGAAAAATCAAGTGTTTGAAACAAAACAGAATTCTAGATGTCAACCCGTCACTCAAGCTCTAGGCTAGAGCTAGGCAAGCGATGCACATATCGCTCGAGCGTCATTCTAGCACTGACGGGCGATAGAGGGTTCTATTTCTACCACTCAAGCATCGGGTGGGCGGCAGGCTAGCGAACAAGCATCCTTCTCGATTTCAATTTTTTCAAATTCGAATCTTGATCTTTTTCTTGGATTTCTTTGACTTCTTTTTTTAACTCTATCAATCCGAAACTAATTTTACCATAATTTGAACTTTTCTAGACCTATTTTGACTTTGATTACAATATAATCAAATCCTAATACAAATCTATTAGTTATGATTTTTGTCTTAGGAAATTGTCAATTACAAATTAGACTTTACAACTTATGAATCAACCAAATTATTTATGACATAATTATAGTACGGGAAATCAGAATATCTCCAAACATCATGTGCGCATATAGCTTCTCTCTCACACACACCTTTTTTAAGTTTCTGAGACCTCTCCATGAAAGTTCAATTTTAAAAAAAATAAAAATAAAAAAGATAAAAAATAAAAAATAAAAATTATTAAGCTTGCCAAGCCCAACCTCCTTGAAGTGAGACAGCTTGCATGGTAGACCAAGCCCCCCTCGATAGGCAAGTTGCAAGTTCAACAACTCAAATCGGTCCTTTTAACACCCCTATAATTGTATCACAATATATATATGACTGACCTTATTTCGAAGAAAATTTTATTTAATTAATTAAGTTGCATCTTTTTTTACTCGAAACGCTGACACAATCTGAAGGGGGGGTATTAGACTTCCTCCCTCACCCGATGATCGTGAGGTTTGGATTCATAAATCAACTAACTCATGATACTAGACTAGTAGAGAATGAAATCAAAGGGGGGAATGGAAAATAGAAAAGCATTTAATTTCACAAGCTGTGTAAGGAGTCTTGCATCGTAATGCTTTTTAACAATCAATTATGGAAACGTCAATAATAAAAACCAGAACAGTATTAACTATTGAAAGTATGAAGTGAAAGAGAAATGTAGCTGAAACCCTATATTAGATGGTTTTACAGTGAGTGCATTTGTTGCGCACAGTACTAATCGATTCTCTACCGTATATTGGACAAGATTATCATCTTGTTCTTCAATCCTCTTGGCCAAACATGCCATAAGTTTACAGCATATGAATACATCCCAAGTGCATCTACTTCTAATGTAGATAATCGACTATGATATGCAGAAACCAATAGCAGCAGATTATTAAACATTCCTAAGAACACTACAGATGAAATTTCAATACACGGTAAACTAACGGACAGACACTGACAAATTCCTCCAGCAAAGTACCCAAAGAAGGGGTGAAATATCATGACGTGAAGAATGTCCACAACTTTCTACCAATCGACACTTCACCAGGATGCTCAGAACTGTCATCTATGTCGTCGTCTTCATCATCCCCATGTAACCTGCTGTCTTGTTCATCCTCACTATTGTACTCTGGGGTACCATCATTCTCAGCATCGGCATTGTCATCAATACAATCTACCGTTGTCTATCACAGCAAACAAAAGGTTATATGGAGACGGCAAAGTAAATTCAACAGTGACTAGAATGTCCAGGTTCAAAGATTTTACCATTTGAGTTTCAACATTTCTAAACGATGTAATCTCGATCAATGGTGTAGGATTTTTATTCTGTCTTGCAATTTCCACGGTCAGCATAGAACTAATTTCATTATCTCGTGACAAAGTTGGACCACCACCAATTTCTTTTTCAGTTTTCCTTTCGCTGTCCGTGGAAGCTGATATGCCTGTGCCCACACTGAGCAAAACTAACAACGTTTAGCAAGGAAACTGATAGTAAAAGAACATATAATAATAACTTACTAATAGCTATTCAGGACCGTTACATAAATATTTACAAAGTTTAACTCAATCGAATTCAATTAACATAATCAAACATCAATTATGATAAAAAAATAATTTTTTATTGGAATTATACAATGAAGTAATGCTACAAATCATAGACCTAGTTCGGTGAGAGAGAACAAACTAGTCAGACTCATTTCTGAGACATATTTAGAACCCATTGTCATCCCAACAAAGGTAACGTTATAAATTTTACAATACATCTATTAAATTGAAGATATGCTTTTAGGATTTGAGAATCCGCTTATCCAGAGTTAGGCTTGGCAACCTAGGCTCTGTTGTTTACAGCATAACATCTGAACACTGATATATTCTAATTCTCAAATCCTAGTCAAATTATAAAATACTTCAAAAAATTCTGCATCAGAAAATTGTAGATCAAATTATTTACTAAATGGAAGTTCTTTCCATAAAATTGACCCAGAAGAAGGATTTCAAGTCATTAAACAAAATGAAAACAAGTCACAAGGTATAATCATTAAAAGAAGTATTCTGGTAAAGATTAAAGTTAAAGTTTAGATGGTAAAACATATCTGAATGTAATGTTAAACATGAGTTATCACTATTTTTATTACAAAATAATAAATCTGCACAGTTAGAGTCAAAGTATAGATGGTAAAAAATCTTGAGCATATTAATAAATATGGATATTTCCTAAAGTTTATTGCAAAATAATAAAGGAGATCGTACAAAAATTATAATAATAAGATCTTTCCATATATGGTACAAATATTATACAAAAATACAAAAGAAATTTAAAATGTTTCATGCGTGAATCAATAAAAGGTTAGACTTTAGAGTGCAACTATCACTTTTATTCTATCAGCGTTTTCTCTCTTTTGTTCTTCTAACACCTGAATTCCATTTTAGAACAAAAACGTATGAGCAATGCAAGTGCACTACTTCCGGTACCATAACACTTCGCAATAAAATAGTCACCGCAATGCTAAATAGTACTGAAGGAGAATTCCAAGCAATGACCACTCGTGTGTGCCATGAGAGAGAGAGAGAGAGAGAGAGAGAGAGAGAGAGAGAGAGTGTGTGTGTGTGTGAGAGTGAGAGTGAGAGTGAGAGTGAGAGTGAGAGTGAGAGTGAGAGAGAGAGAGAGCATTCAAATATAGGGAAAAAGGTATGCAAAAGCACTTCTCTTAATCCAAATGTTCACCAAAAAATACAGAAATGGTTTCTCAATGTACCTTACCTACGAAAGGCTGGCATTTTATCAATGCTGTTTAATTAGAACAAGTATGCTTATGTAGAAGTGGACTCAACCAGAACCTTGGTTATTCAAGTTTAATCATGAGCAAAGTATCAAATTATAAATCACATTTGATTCTAGCATCTTTTTTGGAAATCAGAGACCAAAGTTTATATCATCATTTCCATTTTAACTGTAGGTTATTCGTTCAACAATATGATGGATACTATTAGGTAGCCTCCCTGGATGCTATTTAGGTACCCTGCAATATACATCACACATGTACTCAAAAAGAAATTGTGCATCTATTTCATCATTAAACGAGCAATGCATGTGATAAACCACCCATACGATTTACGTATATGATGCGCCACAAAAAGGGGGTCTAGTTATGCTATTATTAGGGAATATTGGCAGTTGGATTCTGAGTCGGGAGTTAGTTAAGATGATGTCATGGTTGTTAGGAGGGAACAAAAGGAGGGTAGTAGGATCTAGAAGGGCATTCAGAAAATAGAAAAGATCTGAATCAATTGGAGAAGGGTAGGTCTCGAAACCTGCCTTCCTTACTGTTATTTCCATTTCTTCAAATCGTTGTTCTCACAGATTAGCAATATAGAATTCTTTCTACCTTTACAATCTTTTTCCTCTACAGGTTCTGCTTTCTAATGTTGAATTAATTGATTTACTGAGCTTTCTATATTGTTCCTGCAGCAGATTATCAGCATGTTTACTGGACACATCAGAAGCACACAAAGCATATCACGGGAAAAGGTAAGGAGGAGAAAATAGCAAGAATTAAAACAGGAGATAGAGATAGAAAAGAAGAATTAATAGTTTTTAAGAGGTTGTCAAAAAAAAAATGCTTTTAAGAGAGGAGAAAAGGTAAACTCATTCACTTTATTACTTAGATTATTCCCCCTTCCTTACCATTCAGTATTGTCTAGTTGCATAAAAAATTGGATCATATAGACTTACGTCTTGCGTTGCCGTTGCCGTAGATTGTAACGCTTCTCGCCAGCATTCTGCGTGGCTGGACGACTTGTTTGGCGCCTCTTCTTGATGCCACCTTCTATGAAACTTTCAGAGCGCACCTCACTATCATCAGCCTTGAGTTGACTCTCTGTCATTTTAGAACTTTGTGCGCGAGCTCGCTTTCTTGTACCAGTTGCTTTCTCAGCATGGACTTCCTCATTAATATAAGAAGAAGAATCATTAGAATCCTCCTCATTCACCTCTACTTCTGATTTCTTTCCTAAGATAACTGCAGTATCTTCAACCACTGCCTTCACAGAACGTGTTCTACGGATTCCTTTTCTTGATTGTTCAGCAGGTTTGCAACGGTGACTTCTCGGCTGTGATTGTTGGGAATCTTCTGGCAGTTCTTGTTCTCTTTTATCTTCTTCAGGGATACTATATCCTCGTGCTTCAGTGTCAATCTGCATGTTGGGACCTTCAGCCTCTTCTGCTGCACTTATCAGTGTATCATCCAAGGCTAATTCCAACTTTTGAGGAGCCATGTGCTGGAGTTTCTTGTCTGGAGATGAGTTAAAGATCCTAGGCGTGCACTTTCGGAGCAGCCAAGAGATACGACCTCCAGATCCTGAAGATCTGTGATCATTCTCACCAGGTGATTTCTTAAAGTTTGCTCCATACGAAGCGACCTTCTCCAAAAGTTCCTCTCCCAGTGCCTGAAGTGGGGCCTCCTTGTCATGAAGTTCAGTCAAATGAAGATGAGATAACATATATGCCCTTGCAATCTCCCCACAGTTTTGGCAATTCTCAAGTGTCTCAATCAATGCAAGAAACTGGCTTCTCTCCTTAATAAATTGTTGCCTCTGCACCTTAAGCTTCTGGCTTAAAACACCAAGTTCCTCAATGTCCTTTTGCATTTCAAGTTGTTGTTCTTCCAGCTGCTTCTTGTTCAAGGCAATGTCCAGCTTGTCCTTGTCCAATCTGTGCCTCTCAGACTTTATTTCTTCCATGTCCTTCTGGGTAATGTCTTTTAAGTAACTTATATTACCAAGTTCTTTCTCTCTCTGTTCTTCGAATGCTCGCTCTCTTCCCTCTAGATTTTTCTCCATTTCCACTTTCTTATTCAGCATATCAGCCTCTAGATCTGCTCTTCGAGTTTCAAAATCATGAACTAATTGATCATGTTCACTTTGAGTTTTTTCAGACAATGCTAATTGCTCATGCCTCATTGTGGCAGCAAATGATTCTTTCTCTAGCCTAAGTGCCTCCAACTCTCTCCTAATGTAACTTTCAGTGGCAAGTTTATTTTCTTTTAATTGCTTTTCTTCAGCACGTTTCAATTTTTCAAGCATCACTTTCTGTTCTTTGATTTGTTGCAATTCTTTAGTAATCTCAGCTCTCTTTTCATCCAAAGCCTCCCATTCCTCTTCAAATTTGCTTTTATCCCGTTTCAAATCCTCAGCTTTTTTAAATAGCAAATCCTTCTCATGACTGCACCTCTCTATCTCCAGTTTCAACTCCATTTGTAAATGGATATAATCCTTCCGCTCAGTCTCAGTGATTTTAAGCTTTTCAGTTTCTTCACGAATCTGCAATTCCTTGAGATTAATTTCAGCCCTCATCTTCTCAAGCTCATCTTTGAGGAGCCGCAAACTTTTCTTTTCAGAAAAAGCTTCTTCCTTTAGCAATACCAAATTATTCTCCTCCTTTTTGACAGACCTCTCCTTTTCCTTTACACCTTTCGACTTTCCTTCAAACTCCTTTTCTTTTTCCTTCAACCTGTCTGACTTCTTTTCTAACGTCTGCTCCCGTTTTCTCAGCTTTTCCTCCATATGGTTGATATCATTTTCCTTCAACACTAAGTTATTGAATTTAATTTTCTTCTCTTCCTCAAACAACTTCCTTTTCTCTTCCATTTCCCACTCAAACTCCTGCTTTTTTGAATCCAAAGCATGCCGATGTTCATCGAGAATCTTTTGGATTTCCACCTGCAAAAAATATTTAAGCCGTTAGTTTCTATCAAGTTAAATTAAATTTGAAACTGAGCATTCAAACCTCACACATGAAACAGTTAGCAGAACAAAAACAGAAGCAATTCAGTACTCAGATTAAAGGTGGTATGCCAGAAGGAGGCTTCGCTAGATAACCCCACCAATTTATGTGAAAATTTAAAAATGAAGAAACGGCATAATGGTAGAGAAACATTCTTTGTTAAGTAGAGCACTTATGAATTCAAAAACTATTAACCAAAGAAAAATGCTATTAATCTTCATATATATTAAATTTTATAATTCTTATCTGTATCTACAATAAGTTTCAAGCACGGAAAGAGAAATGGTTTGGAATCCTAGATTTAGTGTACAAAAATGCTAGCATAACCAATTCCAAAGACTGTGCTAATACCAAGTTTTTAGGAAAATGGTGCTCCCCATTATCTAACCATGCAAGCGAAAACAACAATTCTTTATAAAGGGGATGAACATAGATAGAGGGTATTTCGAGATTTTGAAAATTAAGGTTATTTATTAAAAGTTTATATAAGGTCACTTTACAAATTGTGCTTAAAAAGTTGGACCATTTAAGTAAGCTCCTGTTTGAGCCATATTATTTTTTCATTCTCATTCTACTACTCATTTTCAACCACACATTTTTCAATAAAATAATATTTTCCATCACATCAATAACTTTTTCTTCTTTTTCAATCACATATTCCCCATCACATAAAAAAAAATGCATTCTTAGGGAAAAAATGTGCACCAAACAGGGGCTAAATATATCTATTTAAAATGCAGTTTCCGTCTCATATTTGGTCAAATTCCAGCAAGAGTTGCATTAGGTTAGGCTACCCGATTAAAAATAAGGAACATGCTATGTCAAGACTGCTTCAAAGGCAATTAACAACTAAGTTATAAATATTGATAGCAGAAAACTCATCTAAATTCACAATTACTATCAAATGAAGATATTCTCAGTTTTAAGTCTAATTCAATTCATCGCTAAGATTTACTCATTAAGAAGCTAATTTCTAGACAGAAACTAATTTTTTGTAAGGATACTAAAAGGAGCACTAATCATAAGACACGGACCAAGTCGATCAATATTAATAATTGATACAACAAGTCTCCAGGTAAAAGTTTATCGACCAAAAAATTCTAAACGAATATCAATGAAAGAGAACATCAGAGAGCAGCTATTTCCCACAAACATACATGAAAGAGAATGAATTGCAAATGTGTAGGAAAAATATCATAAAATGACAAAAAAGCATCAGGCTACACATAAACTAAGGTACTGCAACATACTCTCTCTCTGGCGCTCAGCTTCTCTGTCAGACTAATCAATTCTTTCTCCTTCATCTGTAGATCAGTTCTCAGACACTCAGCTTTCTGCAAACAAATCAAAAATGATATTGATACACAGACCACAAAACTGACCTTGTTAAATCCCAGAATATGGATATAGATCAGAAACTCACTGCCTCTTTCACATTTAGGTCTGCAAGCCTTTCGTTAATATCATCATCTTTCTGCTTCAAAGTTGAAGTAATCAAGTCGACCTTTTCCTGTTCTTCTTCAAGTTCCCTTTCTTTTTTCTTAAGCATCCGATCGACTTCATTTGCTTTTTCCTCTCTCTCATTAATCATCCTACGACCATGACAAAGTCTCTCTTCTCCTTCTTGCAGCTTCCTTTCCCACTCTCTTAAATCTTCTTTATGCTTCAAAAGAGTTGCCTCGTGTGCTTCCCTCCTGATAACATATCAAAAAGCAAAAATGTAACTAAATGGTAAATCACCAGATAAAAAATTATTTAATTTTCTGCTTTAATCATACTCAGCATTAAATGATTTTCGCTCCCTTCTAACTGAACTTTCACGAGACTCAACCTCCTGCAATTTCCTCTCCATTTCCAAACTCTTTCGTCTTGACTCGGCAAGCTTTGCATCAGCAGCCAGCAACATTTCTTGAACTTCCAGAGACTTATCATGAACACTAGCTATCGAAGCATGGGCATCGGCAAGCTTAGTTTCAGCTGCAAGCTTGATCTGTTTGTGCTTCACGCGTGCTTCACGTAAGCCCTTCTCAAGCTGGATATGGAAAGTGTTAAATAGGTCATCAGCAGAGCACAAAGAATAGACACCAGAAAAATAAGAAAGACAGCATAACCAAGCCACTGCCAATGGTAAATTGATTGAAACACATGTAGAAGAACTTAAAAAGCTAGTATTTAATATTTCATATCTTTAAATTCCTTTGTTAAGTCTATTAATGAGTTAAAATAAGCAGAGAAATATATTACTTCAAATTTATAAACATTTTGTCACAAGTATCAAAACATAACATCTTAAACCTGCTATTATTAAAAAAATGGGACTTCACCCAACTGTCTAATTGATAATATCACATATGCATAGGAATTCAATTTACCTCTTACACAATTAATATATTTTACCTACTTTGTTATCTATCCACGAATTAAATTGGGGAAATAACTATAGTACTGCAAATTTATAATTATTGTCACACAAGTATCATGATGTAACTTCACATATGCACTCATTCAATATATAGCCCCATTTTTTGAAAAAATCGATCTTGTAATAGTGATGTTTTTGAAGAATGTGTGGTTAAAAAGTTGGGAAAAGTTTTAGGTTTACATGTCAAATTATTTTATTGGGCAAATATGGGCTGAAAATGAGTTTGAGAAAAAATGTGTTTTCGAGAATGAGCATAATATCTTAACCTACAACACCATTAAAAAGAAATCTTAATATATCCAACAATCAATTCTGCAATAAAAGAAGATTCTGTTACTTTTTGGGAAAGATTCAGCCCAATGAGAGACATTATGAGCCCATTTGGCATGGCTTTTGAAAAGTCAAAAATGACTTTGAGACTTACAAGCTACTTTTGGACACATCTGAATAATTTTCTAAAATTGCTTCGCTTCATCGGGAAGCTCTTCTACCAAAAGCAAAAGGAGAAGCAGAAGCTATCCCAAATAGGCATATATCCAACATCAAACATGTACATATTATTATTGTATAACTTAATTATTCTCTTCTAATTGGTAGCCTAGTTTGTTGTTACTATACTTGGAAGGTTCCGGAACAGAATTTTCAAAGGTCATCCACCTAGGAGTCATAATGCAATGACACAACTCACGGCTTCAAAGCAAATAAGAACAAAGATCCTGCCGAAAAAAGGTCAACTATTATCCTCAAATAAGGTAGATTAATCTGTAATGAAAAAAGAGAAACAAATAGTAATATAGGAAGTGTATATTAATAAGCACATTCTTTTGCATTTCCGCCTACAGAGTAAGTAAAGCCATCCGTTATAAACACTCTACGCAAAACTATTGTCCTTCAAACAAACAAGATCACTGACGCACAACCCAAATCCAAAAGCTTAAATGTCAATAACATAAGCTTGGCTACATTAGAAGCTTGGTGAGAAGGCCAAGAAATGGCTACATAAATTAAATCACAGAGGACTTAATTTCTATGAAGTTATAATGATCAATTGCAGTATCCCCTAGGTACTAGGTAGCTCAAAAAAATGCTAAAAATAAATCATTAAATTGTAATTAAAGCCAATTCACTGTAGATGAGATGTAACAATAGCCAAAACACAAGACATGAAAATGGATATCAACCAATCTGATAGGACAGAAATATAATGCATACTATAACCCGAGGGTCTAAAGCATCTCTTGAAAAGATCCAATTAAATAACAAATAAACAACTGGTATACTTCAAAGATGGAAAAGGATGGCCAGGCAGAAGAAATATCTTACATCAGTCACACATTGCCTCTCAACATCCAAAGCTTTTCTATGGTTCTCCTCTCGCGTCTCCTCTTCTGCAATTGCAATTAAATGAGATGTTTGCTCACGCTTTAGAACTTCCTGGGTTTCTACAAGTGCTTCTCTAAGTTCTTCGTGCTTTGAAGCCCACTCCTTTTTCTCAATCAATAGCAGCCCCATATTATATTGATAGTCGAACAGCTGTCCAGATAAACAATCATGATATTTTAGGAGCAATTCTCGCATCCTAAGTTAAAAATACACTAAAATTGATATATCAAGACTCATTTTTCTTATTTTTACATATAACTAAGAATCATTATCCATATTGACAACCAAAAATTGAAATATGATCTATCTTTTTTTCCAAAAAACAAAAACTGAAAGTCAAATTTAAATTTTGATTTATAGAAATGCTTTGTTGGCCCCATGGGATACAATATCTAATTTTTCATTTGGGATTATATCAGTTATATTTTACTATATTTTAAACTAAACACCACAATAATTATATTAAGCATAGGTTATAACAAATTCATTCATACATAGCTCCCAATACCACTTATTTGGACTTTTCACAAATCATCCCCTGATTAAACAAGCTAATCTTGATCGACTAAATGCTCCACAACAAAACAAACGAATTAGAAGAGGTTGAATCTTGACCGTATGGCTAGAGAATTCGAGATGTCAGAGATATTCTCAGCTTAAAGTACCGAGTCCATAAATTTCCTGACTATTCATCAAACCCTAAGATGACATGGTTTCATAATTGCTGCAAGTTGCAATTTGTTACAAGCATTGGATGGGAATACATTCCCAATGGTTTGCAATTTTCACCATGATTTAAACCACAAACTGTACATTCCACATTTCCATGAAAACAAAACATAATTGAAAAATGGCTAAATCAAGGAAGTACACAACTGTTAAATAGATCACAAGTAGAGACCTACGTGAGGAGAGCCAAAATTTGTTTACTCTCGGTTCAGATTGACCATTTACAATCCCATGGGATATCAATATTTCAAAATAATATTCATAAACACGAGTTACGCAAGTTGCTAAACTGAATTCACAATTATCCAGAGTACACCATTTTCAACCTAAGGATGATTTCACAAGTTGTGAGGTTTTTGACAGGCAAATGAAAAGCCAAAATGCACATAAAGAACAGCCAAGAATTAGACAGGGTAACTAAGCCATGTCAAATACTATATGAATTGAACTTCAAATTAAGTTCCGCTAGAGTTGCTATGGTGGTCATCTCTGGAGAGCAATGTTACGATAGATAAGCAAATGGTGACACATTCTTCCAAAATTCTGACAAATATGTGCAAGAAAGAACAGTGAAGATGTACATTAATGATGGAGGAAAAATTTAGAGCTTATACTATCTCCACAAACAAAATTAATAGGCATAAATATACCACTCAAAATCACAATTAAAATTTCACTATATTTAGCACTAATATAGTATGGTATGTGTATTATTTACCATTTAAAAAATTATGTCTGGTTTCCTAGGAAACATAGATCCTTCCCCTTGCCCAACAAATTAAATTCAATGCAATAATTCCACCCAATAACAGATTAATCTACAACGAAAGTGATAGTACTAATATTTGGCAGTTGGCACTTGTTTGTTCAGCAGGAGTTGCATCATTAATGGTTAAAACACCATACAAACTGATGGTTTTATCACCAGCTAGATGCAGGGCCTGCACAATGTGCTGGAAAACACAGAAATCCATAGATAATCTGTCAAAACTTGAGAATCATCAAGTGGCTTAAATCAAAGAGGTAGGTAGTATGGCTTCACTTTTCCATGGTGGCTGGATTAACAAAAGGACATCTAGACCTACCTAGACACCATAAGCATTTTGTCGATATTATAGGTAGCAGCTGCATAATTATCATAGTGAGTGACAAAAGCCCCAAAGTGTCTTTATATTCACCTATCAACATAAATATCACTATTAAATACTACTTTAAAACAACCAAAAAGTGATCATTTAGTTGGTAATATTTTCACGATTTCCACTTTACTACCCAAAACGCAAAATTATGTGCCATTATTATTCTAAAGAAGTAGAAATACACTGAATAATAACCCCAGAAGAAAATATTTGAATTTAAACACATAAAAAAAGATAAGAATCTGAAAACTAAAAAACAATTAACATATAAAATTCCAATTATCATATTTCTTTTTCGTTCTAACCTCTTTTTCTAACCGTGCAATCCTCTCTAGCAATGTCTCGCGGTCGCGCCTCTCCAAAGCCATCTCATCCAAGAACCCCGCCTCACGAAATCTCCTCCAATCCTCTATATTTTCCAAATCATTCACCCTGGTTATATCTCCACTCTCACTCAAGAGCCCCAAGGGCCGGGGTGGCGCTGCAGGGCCATCAATATACGC
This sequence comes from Fraxinus quadrangulata, assembly GCA_903798255.1. Classification (NCBI taxonomy): domain Eukaryota; kingdom Viridiplantae; phylum Streptophyta; class Magnoliopsida; order Lamiales; family Oleaceae; genus Fraxinus; species Fraxinus quadrangulata. Next base: position 48,603 of record CAIGRB010042324.1, read on the forward strand.
CACGGCCTTCCCCTTCCCAGTAGGGTTCGGGGTGCTCCTCTCCTGCGCTGGCGCGGCTTCCCTCCTCGGAGTGATTGACAATCCCGGCCACTGATGCTTCTGGGGAGTAAACATCATTAACTTTGGGAATCAAAATAAAACCCTAATCACAATTCCAAATTTGTAATCCTAGGTGTTAAATTGAACTAAAAATCTAGATTTAAGAGGTTTAACGGTTGAATTAAAAACAAGAAAATGGATACTGGCAACGTGATTTCGGATTTCGAGTAGAATCAAACAGTAGAAATAATAGAGAAGAATTAATTATTGTTTTTTCGGATTTCGGATTTCTTTCTTACTGGTAACATAAAACAACTGGCCTTTTTAACAAAAGTGTAAAATGTTATCTTTACCCTTAATGAAGTTTTGGTCTTTATTGCAAAATATTTCCTCAAGTTTTTGAATAGTTTTAAAAATTAGTTATATTTTTACAATTTTATTTCGTCTTCACAAGATATTTTTACTGAATCTTTTTCTTCAAAAATTTCTTCATCAGTTTTTATTTCTTCAAAGTTAACTTCTTCACATTCATCTTTAATTTGGTTAAAATCTGTAATTAATATCATAACTTTCTTTTTTGAGCATTCAGTACTTATATGTCATTCTTCATTACAATTCCAACATTCACATCGTTTTTTATCAAATAGTTTTTATTGTAAAATTTATATTTTTTCTTAAAATATTTCCTTTTTTGTTTAAAATATTTCTTTCTAAACTTATTATATTTTTTATATTTCTTAGGTTTTCTTTTTCTTTTTCGTTTATAATCATAACATCCCCAATTTCCTGGTACTTCAGTATCTTTACAACAAAATATATCTTGTATAAATCTTGATTGTTTATATATAATTAGATTACTACACATTGTACTTATTTCATCTTTTATAATTCTTATTATGAATCATAATGTATAGCCATCTTCATTTTTTCCAGGTTATTTTTCTTTAATCTTATTTTGAAAATAATTATTCCATGGTGGAGGAAATTTTCTAATAAAAACTTCCTTATAATAATTATTATCGGCTCCAATTCCAAATATCATACAATAATATTTACTATATTCACAGCAATATTCATTAATATAACACATATTACAAATTTGTAAGTGTTCCATCTTATTTTTAGCACATTCTATTTCTTCTACTCTAACTTTAGTGCTTTCATTTACCCAATCTTCTCCTGCAAATTCTCTATAAATTTTTGTAACTACTCTATCTATACTTTCTATTATCCT
>CAIGRB010042354.1:0-16791 GCA_903798255.1 Fraxinus quadrangulata
TGAAATCAACATTCATTTGATGCACTTTGCGCTTTATCGTATCCTTCTACTCATTGGCAACATATTTCGATATTTTTTGGCGACATATATGTATCGTGACGACAATATGGCTACAAATATCGTGTTGCTATTTTGTATTTTTCGCATCAAACAAATAGTGTTGCAATTTTGTTAATGCGATGAATGGCCGAAAGTTATCGTAAAATACATTCCGTGACTCAACATTCGCAATAAACATATTTCTCGTAAAAACTTTATTGGAATATTCGTTGCGACAAACTGACTTGTCGCTCTTTTAATTTTTCGAGTATATATGGCGACGATATTATGGCTACAAATATTGTGTTGCTATTCCGTATTTTACGCGTCAAACAAATAGTGTCGCTATTTTGTTAACGCAATGACTGGTCGAAAGTCGTAGCAGAACTCATTCCGTGATTCATATAGCGCAAACAAACATATTGTCGTTGCTAAATTACTTCTGCAACAAATCTCGATTTTTGGGGCAACATTTTTTTGTCGCGAACTCACAATTTTGTTGAAGTGAGAGAGGAACGGTGCCTTTTTTGCTACTGACCACTATGAAAAAAATGTAGTACTGATTTGGCAGTAAAAATGATGATGATCGGTTCTCAAAGTTGATTGGGGCCAAACAAAAAGGATTATAATCAACTAAACAGTGTAAAGCATAAAGAATATGAAAACTCACATTTGCAAATTGGTGCTTTAGGATTGGAGGTTATTAGAGGAAGTGATGTCAACATCATAATTGAAGCCCGTGGTTGGTAATGTTTTCTGATGTTCCAAGGAAGCTCAAATTCTTTTTACTATACGGATGCTGCTATTCGCAAAGAAGCTCTCTGACATGCGAGCACCATGTAAGAAGCATTTGCTTCCAATTTAAGTTTCTATTCCCTTTTCTTTTTCGATGGTTCTGGTATCAATTCTTGCCTGCTGCCAAAATATCAACCTTGTCGTCTCTCTCTACAAACATACTCCTTGGATGCCGCCATCATCTATTTGAAAAATTCTTTTGCTCTGGCCCACTTGAAGAAGTAAAACATTTACAACATCATCCAATGAAGATAACATATCTCATTTTAAAGTAATTTTAACTTGATCGATCAACCAGAGTTTGCTAACAAGTTTATGTCAAATATATTTTTTTGTTGGGAATTTACGTAACATGCACATCGAAATTTAAACAATATTTTAGTGCCCATCAAAGATCTGCTTTGTGTTTAAAAAGAAACTGTGATAAGAATTATATCTCTAGTTAATTTTGCGAAAAATAATTTCGATCTGCAATTTACAATTGTCCAATTATCTAGCCTTTAATGAAAATCCACATACGGAACAAGAGAATTAGAGTTTCTTTTTTCTTGTATTAACAAGATAATGAATTGTGTTTTTCTAACTTATCAAACCCTAACAACTTATTAATAGAATTCAAGTGGGCTTGGCTCGACACTTGAATTTAAACCAATCCAATGTTTAATTAATCTAGTTAATTAATTTAGTTCATTAATAAGTAACCCACTTAATTAATTGTACAAGTATCCAACACGTGTCAATTAATTAATTAGTAATATCATTCTTTTATCATAAACTATAATCATTTCGTCGATATGATTCGATCAATTGCGAGATACATATGTGTATCAATCTCAATTATCGATTATCGAATTTATCGAAAACATTTTTTTACCTATGAATACACCTTGGCCAAAAATTTCGTTAACAACTTAACTGAATGAAATATAGATCATAATATCTTATTATATAAGGATGACAAAAGCTCTATTAATCATTCACAACAGTTATATGATTCTTGACATGTCCGAATGATACTATGAGTGTATTTGAGTCATATTATTTTGGAAGAATAATAGATTGATGGATAATGTGTGATTAAAAAGAAGGAAACGTTATTGATATGATGGAAAATATTATTTTGTTGAATAATGTGTGGTTGAAAATTAATAGAAAAATGAAAATGAAAATTTTAATGTGTCTCAAACATGGACTATATTAACGATTCTTGATGGAGCAACATCCAATATCACTAAAGCATAACTGTCATCATGTAAGGCACTATGATTACAACAAGTCAAATGACCAGTTTCACTAAAAAAGTGAGAGATTAACCCTTATATAGTTATTCATGTGAAATCTCTCTAACGGATCTCCAATATTTTTATTTTTCTAACAAAATAATCACGTATTCATTCAAATGTCACCATATTTTAATTTGTGAGATCATCTACTCATTCCACAAGTGAGAAATGCTGCACGTGATGGTATATCCATAATAACGATAGTCGTATCTCGTAATTATTTACGACCACAGATAATTTAAGATTCAATCATATGTGATTTGTATCTCACAATCATAACTCCTTATAATTAATAAGTTGCCAATACTTGAATATACGGACTCTATTATTTAATTTATTAGAATATTAATTCAATTAAATAATAGACTTGCCATAAATAAAATGTATCAATTATATATTAAAAGTGTTTAAATTCAAAATCAATTGGATTTAGAGCATAATACTTACACTTTTAGCTACTCGAGTATTAATAATTACACATTTCAGTTTTCATTGATTCAGATATAATAATCTTCAGAAATGTGAATAGCCTCGTAAGGAAGGCCATCGAATAAACATCCAAGGTGCGGCCATAAGAATATATGAAGAGAATGAAAATGGATGAAGTTCTTAAATGCTATTGCCACTTACGAAGAAAAAAAAAAGGTTCAAGATTTCCATTATGTCTGTCCAAAACAGTTACACTTTGGCCAAAAGGGCATTCTTTGAAATTAAGTCGAACGGCCCCAGTGTGAAAACTCTTTCCTTTAGCGTGTTTTTTCAAAATAATAAGTAGGGGTGGATAAAATAACCAAATCAAACCGAGCGCTCGATTCGGTTTTACAAAAAAAAATCAATAGTTCTTGTTCTTAAAGTTGAAAACCATTTGATTCTAATTCTTGTTCGATTTTAATTCTAAAATCAAGAACCAAACTCAATGTTTAAATTTTATTTTATATATATGTATTTACAATGTAGGGAATCACAATTCACACCAAAAAATTCAAAATTCAATTGAAAATCATGATAAAAGGTTGTGTACCTTCGATTTCTCATTTCTCAATGTGTATGTTGGAGACCTCGATTTATTTTGGAGACCCAGATCCTAATCAATTTTTCATTTTTTTCTTCTCATTTTCAATTTATACATCAATTCTCACATAGAGACCATTAGTTCCAATTTGGTTCCATATATTTAAAAAACCATTAGTTCTTGGCTTGATTCTGTTCTTTTAGAACCATAACCAAATGGAACAATGTCCATCCCTAAGAATAGGAGCGCGTTGCAGTAGAATTATCGGAGTGGTGAAATATCCAATCTCATGTCCTATCAAAGTACTTACATGCTTCGAATTTTGGAAAAATGATTTATCGCTCAAATGACTTTTTAGATGAAAATTGATAGCTGGAATGTGCTAATTAATTGAGGGTTAAAGATAATGAGTCAAGAGTTATGAATATAAATGCTACACTGAGCAAACCTTTGAAGGCATTGGGTGCTATTAAATTATTGTGTGAATACAATTATTCGAAGTAGAACTTAAGAATGTGCTCTTTTGCTGCTTCCCAAATTTTATTGTCTATGGTATAAATTCTTCAATAAATTCATTTAAAAAATCTAATTGTTTGAGCTCTAAAATCAATTTAAAATGAGACCTTGCCTTTACTTCGGATGGCTACCATTTGGGAAATCTCTCTCATGCTTGATCATGTGGAAAATTTGGGTAACTCTCACGAATTTGGGCCTTCATTTGACAGTCTTGCCATCATACAATCAGCCCATTTATTTGTATCCTAAATTAGTTGGTAATTTTGGGGTCGACATGAAAGTCATAGCTAATTTTGGGCCTTGACAGTGTGTGCATGATTGAAGAATCATAAGTTAAATGTTGACCATAACTACGGTTAGAGAGCAACATATTGGTTCTTCCACTTCCGACATGATTAAGGGCGAAGTCGGCACTTTTCTATCCGAGATTTGACCATGAAGGTGTAGATGATTTAGAGGATTGGGATCCTAACTCAGCACGGTCACCGCTTGACGGTAATATTATATAGAAGAAATAGAAAGATACTTGAACTTATTGAAGAGTATCAAAAAAGGAAAAATGATGTTTTTTTCAACTTATAAAAAAAATATACATAGAATAAAAATTAGTTAGTGAGAATGACGACTTCCTATGGACGATTGATGATCGAAAAACCATTGTGGCTGATCATGGAGAAAGGCTTCTTCGAAGGTGAATTTATACCAACAAAACCATATCAAAATGCTCTTGTGCTATCGATACAAATACATTACCACAATCAACATACTGATGACGACAATATACAAAAAAATCACACCTTGAAGCACCCGTTAGGGATGGCAAATGGGTGGGGCGGGGAACCATGTTCCCCGTCCTCGTCCTGATCTTCAATGGGATGAAGAGGTATTTTACATCATAGCTCCCTTGTTGTTCTAGTTGGAATCCAATTTTTATGGCATAACGAGTCCACAAGGACACAAATCCCAAATATGAAACAAGAAGAAAGTTCTACCCAGTGGTGAGCCATCAACACGGTGCAACCAATGAGATAACACGCGTTTAAAAAATTGTAAGAAAAAATATATTCGACGGCAATATTACAAAGAAGAAATAAAAGGATATTAATAGTCATCAGTCGGTATCAACTATAAAATAAAGAAAAAATCCTATTTTTCTTGACTTGTAAAAGATATTTAAAATGTAGAAAAACAAAATTCCGTTCATGATATTGACAACTTCCAGTAAGCGATCAAAAAAATCGTGTATGGTTGTCGACAATATTTTCAATAACATTATCATCGATAATTATTGAAAACGCATATCACGTGATTTTATTTGAATCAATTGTGTCAAGGACACATTGATTTATGTCAAGTGTGTTAGAAGAAATAAAACAAAATAAATAAATATTAAACTTCACCAGTGATGCCAATGGTTTCTTCATCAACAATTAAAGGCTAAACCATCATTATCATGATCAATAGCATTAATGATGCTGTCGGTAGTTGTTGATGAAAGTGTCGTCGATGATCCTGCAGCCAAATTGTCAAAAATCTATGAAAACGTGGATGGAAGTTGAAGATAAAAATATATTTTTTAACAAATTACTACATTCACCAAACTCAAAAACTAAATATTGTAATAATTGATAAAATAATCGACAAAACAATTGCAAGTTAAAGGATAATATGTATTAAATGCATTTAGTGAATATTAGACTTAAAACATAGGTGAAAATAAATCTTTAGTATACTTTTCATAAAATGATAAATGCACTTTGTAAGATTATTGCATTACATGAGATGAAATTTAGAAGTACACGTATCATAATTCATTCTAAATTTCAAGTCTGACGTCCTCAAATAAGAAGTCGTCATATAACCTTTATGTCATCTCTTATGAATCATACTATATATACATAGTATGATCCATTTAGAATATCCTTACCAATATTTATATACTACTATCTGTACAGTCCTTTTTAAATGGTTGGGAGCAGACCCGCAAGATAAATTGGAAGCTCTAACAAGGAATATTAACTATTAAATGATGGAATCTTTGTCTGACTGCAGAAATTAAAGCAGTCAACCCCACTCTGCCCCCACATGCTGACAACAGCCCTACAGGGTATAGTTTCTTAATGCGTCAGTTCATGCCCCTGTTTATCTCGACTCATTTTTAATTAATTATATACACATTCATGAAAATATTTTACACACGAATTTAAATTTTTTTCCTCTACTTTTAACTACACATTCTTTATAAAATATTATTTAAAATAATATTTTTCCAAAAAACAGCCACCAAACTGTTGAGAATATTTTCCATATAAGAGGAAATGGAAAATAACTCAAGATTAAAACAACAACATGATTAATGAAACCAAGACCAATTAAATTCAATAATGAAAATAAACAAAAAGAGAATGATAAACTTATTTCATAAATTACGCATATTACAGTCTCTTCTTTTGTTGTCTTTGATCGGAATCAAGAATTAAAAGCTCAAACACGAATATCGTTGTCCTCAAACGATATTTGTCCCATCTCCAATACGATTTCGGTGCTTAAAAAGTTTTTCGACAAATGGTTTGTATGATTGATCAAGTCTTGAAGAGAATTCAACACTTAAACACTTATGTATTTCTCCAAAACTTCAAGAACACAATGGAAATTTGATGGATAAAGAAAGATTTGTTTCTTTCTTTATGGAATGAATGATAATAATCACAATGTTTTTTATTATTTTTTCTCATTTTTTCCTCCAAAATGGCCACTTATATATAGGCTTTGATTAATTCTCACGAAGTGGTGCCAAAAAATAAGTAAAAAGTCACCAAATTTGAACTCCCAACGATAGAAAACTATCCCAACGATCACTGGCACAAAGGCGCCTCAAGGTAGCATGAAGGCGCTATTATTCTCGAGTGAGAAAGATTTCCAATGGACGCTGGGGCACCTAGTTTGGGCACGGGGGCGTCTATTTTTTTTTTTCTTTCTCAATTTCATTCCATACATTTCCCTTTTGGTTTTGAACAACAAATTATTAACACAAACAAGGGCTAACTTGTCTTTCGTATAATTTTGTATGATTTAAAGATTGAGAATTAACGTAAAAAGAGAGCGGGGGTCGGGAGTTACGGGTTGGCAGGGATTGGTAGTAAAAAAATTTAAACGAGTAAATAAAAAGGAATAATTACAAGGTGAATCATGCACAAATTTTGGGAGAACAGGAAGGATTTAGCAGTTGAATTGACCTATTATTGTGTATATAAGTCGATTTAGTCAATGTTTTAATAGTTCTAAAAAAATTTATTTTTATATTAAATTCGAATATGTTTCTAAACTAGTTCTCGATTCTTCCCATTGAATCGACCAATCTAATTCGATTTTAACAACATTGTTGATTTCTAGACTTGAATTACGGGTCCTATCGTTGCGGAAGGGAAAAAAAACCTAAAAAATTACTAGAAAAACACTAAGAATATGTTTAACCTACATTAGTGAAGACTACAATCAGGGTAGATTTAGCGTGGGGACAGTGACGTTGATTGCCATTGAAAAAAAAAAAATTATAATTTTGTCCCCATAACAAAATAAAAACTATAACTTTGGCTAAAATATGAAGGAAGTGTTTCTAGTCTAGTGGTTAAGCTTTCTATCCATTTTGAATTTTGTTTATTTTATTTTTGTATTTCTTTGCATGACTGACTATGATTTCCATTTTTTTTTTCGATTTTTGGAAATCGGTTTTAAGGGAGCTTTATTTTTTTTTTCTTTTAATAAATCACTATCGATTCCATTTTACATTTTCTTCAATATTTTATTTGTTTTTAGGTTCGATTAACCTAAAATTAAATACTTTTATTAAATAACAAAACTTTTTGTAATAAAAATAAGTAATTTTATTGTTTTATTCGAATTTCACTATCTCTACTAATTAAGTTGCCACTGCCGACTGCTATAGGTGGTATAGGCCAACGTAGTGTCACCTGTATTTAGACGTGCTAAATGACGTAGTGCCCCCACAAGATAAAATTCCTAATTTCGCCCTTGACTACAACAAATAACATTTTCTTTCTTTTTCTTTCGGTATTAATTAGTATATAATTCATAGTACTAAATAAATCATGATCGCGATATCATTTGGTTATTGCCATATTAACATGCGACATAGAGCATGTCATGGTAGCAAAATGAGCCAAACAATTACAGATATTCTACCTTGCAATCAAGGGCTAGGGTGCAATCTTATTTTTTGGGATGATGTGAACTATTTTTTTCGTCTTTCTTTTTATTCTCCTTCCATTTTCTCCCACTCTAAATGAAGTTTGTCATAAGAGGACAACAAAATGGAAAGGAGTGGAAACTTTAAACAAGCAAACAAAACTTTCACACCTCATAATCTCTTTTAACAAGAAAAGTTCACCGTGAATTACAAGGATCGAGGAGTTCACATATACGTAATGAGATATTGTCTCGTCTCGATAAATTTTGAAACTCACATATTTAAATTCGATTTGAGTGAACTAGCCAAACTTTCAAAAGGAACCACTAATAGCAAATGACGACACTTACTAAACTCGATAAAATTAATATTGATAGTGATTTAATTATTTTATTTAATCACATCAAGTCACACCTAGTTCAACGTACGAAATTTTCCCTATAAATTGGTTTAAATCTTCTATTAAAGATTATTTTTCGATAATCCAACACTTGAAACAAATATGGCTCACGAATTAGATCTACTGACCAAGATTTTTCGTAAATTACGATTTATTGATTCATCTTACTTTACACGTTCGATACCAATCCAATGCATTTTAAAATTGAATGTGTGGAAATTACACCAATGAAGAGCAACACTCCATGCGTATCGTGCAATCCAACTTTAAAGCCATAAAAACTTTGTGAGTACAAAAGGTGACGATTCAATGGATGAGGTAACAATTTCCATAAATGTTTGATCAAATTGCACATTCTTTAATCATACTTTGAATACAATAAAATTTGATAAAGTTGGAAAAGAGACAACCCTACAATGTTATTGGATAAAATTGGAGGTAGGTCGCTGTCGTTGAATTTAATATTTACATTAATCTAATCGAAATTTTCATCTTGATATGGATATAATCGATTAAGAATACAAGGAGTGGGTGGATGGGGATTATTGAGTCTTGTTCTTCCTTTTAAAATATACAAATTGTCGTGGAATCTTATGCTACTGTGAAATAGTGTTTTATTTAAAAATACTAATTTCAATATTCGAATATTAATCTGAACCGTACGTGGAATTGAAATGAAATGAATCGAACCATACATAGAATAGCTTGGTTTCTCGTGCCAACCTCGATAGTCTACTTGTCATGACTTTGACTTTGACTTTTTGAATAAAAATTTTTTGAAAAAATTATCTTAATTTTTATTTAAAAACTAATTTTTTAAAAAAATTAATTTTCTAAAAGTGTTTTTAAAGGAATTTCTTTATATTAATTTTCTATAAAAGCACTTTTAAGACCCCGTTTGACATTATTTTTTATTTTTTTGTAGAAGAGCTTTTTGGGAAAACTATTTTAATTTTTGTTTGAAAATTAATTTTAAAATAATTCATATTCCGAAAATACTTTTAAAAGAAGTCACATTAGACTAGTTTTCTTTAAAATTTCCCCTAAGTAGATGAAATACTTTCATAAAATTAGTTAAACGAATTCAAAAACAACTTTTAAATTTTAAAAACTTCATCCGACTTTTTAAAAGTGATGTCAAACGGGCTCTCAAAAACTCTTAACTAACACAAGTTCAACTCTTGTCTTTAAAAAAGCGGAACAATTTAGACCCCTGTTTGATCCATATTAAAATTTTTATTTTCATTCTTCTACTCATTTTTATCTACACATTCTTCAGTAAAATAATATTTTACATCACATTAATAACTTTTCCTTCTTTTTCAACAACACATTTTCCATCAACCTATTATTTCAAAATACATTCTTTCATGATAATGTAACTCAAACACACCCTATGGTTAGAGGGGGGTGGGGGTGATATAAGCAAAGTAAATCGGCCTCGTTTGAATCTACGTCGATAAAATAATATTTTTTATCATATTAATAATTTATTTTTAACGACGTATTCTCTACCGATTTACTATTTCAAAATATATTGGGGGTGGGGTTGATATAGGCAGAGTAAATCGGCCTCGTTTGAATCCACGTCGATACACACAAATGACAAACGGTGCATTCCATTGTCCAGTTGCCCTTTTAATTTGTTTCCTTTTGATTTTCATTCTTGCAAAATCCTATAAACAATACATACATAGATAAACACAATACATACATAGATACATACACGGATGCTTACATCACTGATCACTCCTCACCGTCTCTCTTTCTCTATCTATATGTAATATCAAAATGATTAGAATTAGGAATCTGAATCAAACCGCATATTCTTTAATTTTGGATTAGGGAATATTGATGGGGGATACCGAGAGTTGTAGTAGCAGAGCATCGGAGTGGTCGCCGATTCAGAGCCGGAAAAAGAGACAGAAAATTGAAGTTTATTATGAAGTGCTCCGACGATTAAGAGAATTGAATAGTGAAGAGGACTTTAGCCCTGAGTTTGAAGCTGAGTTATGGTCTCATTTTAGTATGCTTCCTCTTAGGTATTTCTTTATTTTTTTCGTTTTATGGTTAATTTTGGATGAATTTGAACTGTTTTGGAAAGTGGGAGTTCAAAAAGAGAAGAAATCATTTTGATTTCGTTGAATTCTTTGTTTTTCTTGACATTTGATGTTTCAGTTTAACGTGTTTGGTTAAGCTAAAACAGTTTATTTCAAGTAAATCTACTTATAAGTAACAAAGTAAGTTTTGCAACAAAAAGAGGTGATGTTCTGCTTTCTTACCCCTGAATGTTGACTTCACAAAGGCCGGAAGCCTCGAAAGGCATATGAGATTACATCTCGTAATCTAACACCAACCTCAGTCTACTCCTACTACATAGGAGTATCATCGGGTCGTGTTGGGTCGGCCCCTACCGCACTGTTCGTTATAAAGTAATACCAGCAGGAGTATCAGCTGTTCATGTTGAGTCGGCCCCTACGGGCCTATTAGTCTAAAATAAATATTCGTTTAGAATAAAGAAGTTTCTGATTATGATTTTGACTATACTTTCACAGTTGCTTCTTTTGGATGAAAAATGAGAGAAAAAGTAAAATATTCAAATATGCTTGGCATGAAAATTTTTTAGACTAAGCGAAACATGCTGTTCTATATGAAAAGTCTAGTTCAGTTTAATGCGTGTTTTTGAACTTTTTATTTTTCAAAACAGATGTACATAGGAAGTGAAGTCCAGGTTCATAGAAATATTCACTTTTTTGGCATGTTTGTTAAGATGGATTGAATGGCCAAAGGAAAATAAGCAAAAATCATTTTATTCTATAGAAAATCCATTAATAACTGCGTACAGAGAGCACTTAGCATTTCTTGTTATAACAAGTTGGTATTGGTTAATAATCATTTTTTTATGCTGGGATTTATTTTTAATATACATCTTGGGAGTTGTCATGATTATTCATGTTTCGGTCAGTACCGTGGCCAAGGACCATACTACAGGTTAAGTATGGACCACACTATGTTCAGAGAAATAGAAGTAACTGTACTATGTAATTTGGAAGTTTGTTTTGATTGAAATGAAAACCATACAAAATAACTGGAATTGATTATATCCAGAATGTAAAATTTTGGAGTCTAAAATAAGAGGAAAGATAACTATTTTGCTGTGTTGATATTGTAGTTACGCATGGGATGTGAATACTGAGAGGGCAGAAGATGTCCTTATGCACAAGAAATTATTGCACATGGCACGCGACCCTTGCACCAACCCTGCAGTTGAAGTCCGTCTTATGCAGGTATATCACATGAATTATCATTCGTGATTCACTCAAGATCAATATTTTTCTAGATTGCCTTCTGGGTTACGTTGATATTCCTTACGAAAGGGCTCAACTTTGAGGATTCTATGTTCACATCAATATGGTTCATCAATATTTGAGGACAAGTTTTTTATTATATTCACAATTGCAAATTAGGTTTTGCTTTGTGTCATTATTTAGGATAAACTTTACCACTAACTCCGATTCACTGATACCACCATGGATATTTGCATCGTGTTGTTTGGTGTGAGCCTCCTAGGAACTTTTACGCAATGCAACCGAAGTTTCTAGAGTTTTCCAGCCCTCAACCATATCTGATCCGACAAAATTGAATCGGATTGGGAAGGGTTCGTGATCTAGATCTCCAACTTTAGCTGGGGCAACTCTAATAAATCTTATAATTGCCATGTAACTTATTTGTATTTCAATTGTCATTCTACACCGTAAATTCTTTTCTGATTTTCTATAAACTCAATTTTTGTCCAAGAAGAATATAAAATTAACTTGCATGTACATATTTTTGGGTTTTCAAATTCCGATTCAATTAAGCAATCTGAAGAAACCTACCCCATCTGCCCTGCAAATGCTAGTCACTGAATTTCATTCTGTTAAGCAGAACAAACTGTGTTGTCCGTAATTCTGGATGCACCATACTTTAATCTTAAATGTTTATTTTCTCGATCATCGACTCCTCAGTCACCATTTCTTGTAGGCTTACAACTTCAATGGGCAAAATGAAAATTGACACTCTTTCTTATTTAGGTTCATCCTGCCCCTAATGGAGATGCTGATGACTCCGTTCATTCAAGCTTTATAAAAAGAGGGGATGCTCAAGGTTCTGATCACTATGTGAGGTTGGGGCATGATTAGCTAAAACATGAATTATAATATCCTTGTTGTTTGACGAAGGGCTACAATAGCTTTGCATAATTTATAATTAAGTTATTTTTTATTTTTTTCGTTTTTATTGGCAGTCTTCATCCTCCACCTGCCTTTGGATTGTCATCAGATTTTAAACTTGTATTTGAAACCACTAGATCTGATGTCCCTGATGGAAGTAGTTCTTTGAGTAGGAAATCTAATTTTCATTAATATACCAAAAGGTTTGAACCAGATTGAGATTTTCTTAACTTTTTGGTTAATCTTTTTGACTACATCTTTTGATATGATAGATTTTAGCCTTTCAGTACAACATTGACAAGGGAATGTTAACTTCATTGAATGTATAAATAACTTTACATTTCTGCAGGCGATTGTATGAAATAACTATTTCGACAAATGACAAGCCCAAACTTCTTACTCAGGTAATTCCTTTATTTTGAACTGTAAAGAAAATATGCATTAAGGACTCCTGTGAATTCTTACATACTTATGGTGCACTACAAATTATTTCTTACTCATTCTCTCTGTTCCCATAAATTGATCGAAGTTTTGCGCTGTTGTGGAAGAAGGAATTTTGTACACCACTACGTTAGTTAAGATTTCCTTCCCCACACTGAACCATTTATTTTGTTCCATGAAACAGTGGGTAGTACATAGTGTCTTATATTCTGGATAGACTTTTAATGTTGATTCTGACATAAACTGGTTCATTCATTATCTTATCATGGGCTTATGCATCTGGTATATTACATATTCTCTGTCTTGATGCTCAAAGTTCAAGTAATGAATAAATTTTACAATCATAATTAATAAGTTATTCATTTTTGCCTTCGCTATTCTTCTCTAGTTTCTCTGGCCACTTGTGCATAGTATGACTAGTCTATGTCAATCAGTACAGAATTGTTTTCTAAATCCAGTTCTTTCTTTATTGAGATCATATTAGGATCATTGACCAATTATATAAATAATTTCTTTTGGTCTGTGTTAAATTTTCAGTTAACTTGTTTGATGTCTGAGATCGGATTGAACATTCAAGAAGCTCATGCATTTTCCACAAATGATGGTTACTCCTTGGATGTCTTTGTTGTTGATGGCTGTGTGTACGAGGTACTTAAATTATTACTTAATTCTTAGAAAATGATGTTTGATTTTACTCCTTGGAAGTAGGAGAGGCTAAAGATGATTTAAGCAGATATATGAAGTTACACATCCCCTCCAAAATCTTGCCTCTCTTTTGTTACAAAATGGTTGACTTGCTTTCATCATGCAATTCTTAGAGAACTGACCATCTCAGAAGTATACTGGAGAAGGAAATTTCAAACATTGAGGTACTGGGCACACATTAAATTTTATGGGATATCTACCATTTATGTCTTATGTTTAAAAGTGCATTGCAGAAGCCGTCTGGGTTTAAACAAGAACTAGTATCTCCTGGTGGAGAGTTGAGACAAACTGGTACCATGTCTCCCTGTAACCATGTGGACATACCCTCTGATGGGAGTGACGTCTGGGAAATTGATGCCAATCTGTTGAAATTTGAACAAAAAGTTGCCACTGGATCAAACAGTGACCTGTGAGTTATGTTACTCTTTTGATTTGTGATTTGAGTCTGACAATAACAATTTGTACCAGTTTTATATATGTTTTATCAACACAGGTACAAAGGTATATTTCGTTGTCAGGACGTAGCTATTAAAGTTCTTAAAGTTGAGCGCCTTAATGAAGATGTGCAGAGGGAGTTTGCTCAAGAAGTCTACATATTGAGGTTTCTTTCATTCTTCTTGTGCATGCTTGTATTCCCGTGATTGCATTCAAGGAGTTGCCTGTTAATTTTTACATGAAATTTTGATAAATAATGTATGAGGCGTTTTCAAGAAGAAGACTTCTATAATTTTCAGTAACTCTGTATCCCCTGTAATTACTTTCTACCTTATTATAAGTTCTGCTGATAATGATTCTTGGATGTTGGGATTGGATTTGAGGAGCTTAGAATAGTTGTGCTTAATTTCATGAATAAAACTGGGAGAGTCTTGAGGAAGTTATCATCTTCAATCCCTATATTATTTTCGTTAAGGCGTGAGAGGATCAATTTAGAATTTTAGTGCCTTGAAGAAATTCTTTCTTGCATGGGACTTTTCTTCGGGCCCTTAAATTTAGCATATATGGAAAAATCAGCTGCCTATCTCCTCAACTAGGGCATATTCTTGATGATGCCCCTGTTTGAGCCACATTAAATTTTCTCTCTCATTCTTCTACTCATTTTCAACCACACATTCTTCAATAAAATAATATTTTCCATCACATCAATAATTTTTCCTTCTTTTTCAACCACACATTCTCCATCNTTTAATCACACATTCTTTATTAAAATAATATTACACGTAAATTAAAAAAAATTCATTTTTTTTAACCACACATTCTCCATCAATCTACTATAGCAAAATACATTCTTAAAAAATAATGTGGCTCAAACACACCCGATACTTGATTTTGGAGAACTCATGCTTTTCTTTTTCCTTCATTTTTTCTGCCTAAACCCCGTGAGCTATTTCTCTTATTCTCAGGAAAGTTCGGCACAAGAATATCTTGCAGTTCATTGGTGCATGCACGCGACCTCCGCTTTTATGTATTGTTACTGGTAAGCTGGCACGCTTTGCATGTTATTCTCCCCCCCCCCAACCACAAAAATAAATAAATAAATAAACTATTTTTGTTGTCTTTTATGGTGTATTCACGTCAAGGACTAATGTGATTAGTTATGATTCTTTTTAGAGTTGATGTCTGGTGGAAGCGTGTATGATTTCCTGCACAAACAGAAGGGTGTTTTGAAGCTTCCAGCTATACTGAATGTTGCAATTGATGTTTCAAAGGGAATGAGCTATTTGCACCAGAATAATATAATCCATAGGGACCTAAAGGCTGCCAATCTCTTGATGAATGAAAATGAGGTAAGCAATTTATGTTCTTGCAAATGAATGTATTGATTGTTGCATTTAATTCTTTTGATAGACCTAAGGAAATAAAAAATCTCAGAGAGCCTGCAAGTGGTTTCCTTTCAACGTAACACACGTATGCATATTTCTTGTTACTATTGGTGGTTATTATTCTTGAGCTGCTTCATATTTTGTTCTTTTGTCTCATCTAAAAGGTGATCCGTACCTGTCCAATATTAAATCTTCCTGTGAGAAATGTTGCCTCAATACCATGTCAACAATAGTGTGTTCGGTATGCTGTACCAGACAGTATTAAAGAATAAAAGATTGTCATGTACAATTTGTCCAATACTATTTATCAAACATGCTCAAGAATGCTATCGAGTTCTAGCTTATCTCCATCGTTGTTTGTGAGATCTGAAATTCTGTGATGCAGGTTGTTAAAATTGCTGATTTTGGCATTGCTCGGATGCAACTTCAGTCCGGAGTTATGACAGCCGAAACAGGAACATACCGCTGGATGGCTCCCGAGGTTCTTTCTGACTTTATTAGGGTAGAAGTGGCATGATTGAATATGGGCTATTTTCCATTAGTTTGCTTTGACCTCTAGAATTGCAAATGTGCAAGTCTGATATGTTTTATAGACGAACTACATGATCCCCTATTGGGTTCAAAATAAGAATTGTGATTGACGAGAACATTTGGCTAACTTAAAGTTACTTTCAAGTGATATTTTTTTGCCAAACACGTTTGAGCATTTTTTGAAGTTTGTTTTCATTTTAGTACAAATACTTTTATATTTTACTTACATAGAAAGTACTACGTTCATGCATAATTGTATAGATAAACAGCTTGTCCTTGAAGGATTCTATCTGTGCTCGAACTTATGCATATTGTTTGGTGCTTGGAAGGTTATTGAACACCGGCCATATAATCACAAGGCAGATGTTTTCAGCTTTGGAATTTTACTGTGGGAGTTGCTAACTGGAAAGGTTGTATTATGTTGTGAGTCTTGTATTTACTTATGTTTATCCATTCTGTACAAAGCCGAGGCACATTGTCATTTTTGAAACTGGTTGATTTATCTCATTTTTATGCTCAGTGATATTTGCTACTAAGTTGCAATTTTGCAATTTCTCCACTCCAAATAATCGTTATTGTTTACTTTGATATGACAGCTTCCATACGTGCACTTGACCCCATTGCAGGCAGCAGTTGGTGTTGTCCAGAAGGTATCTTCCCATTGAAGAATGTGATCTCTGATTAATTTTTTGAACAGCCTGTTCTAAATTGATTTTCTATTTCTTTATTCATGCCTTTATATTGGTATCACCTTGTCATTGTTTCTTTTCAGAATTTTTTTTTTTCTTTTCTATTTTCCCTCCCCTCCCTTTCTCTGGGTTGGGAGGGGGT
>CAIGRB010042362.1:0-17844 GCA_903798255.1 Fraxinus quadrangulata
TTTGATAAAAGAAAAGCAGAACTCAATCAAGATAGTTAGTGTTGGTTGTGTCCGTCATTGAGTCTGTAATTATTTTCACTACTACCTTGACTTTAGATTGTAGTTTTGTCACAAAATGTCAAAGGGGGAGATTGTTAGGTCCAAAGTTCTAATTGGCATGTTTGTGAACAAAAGGGTCTTAAGTGAACACTTGTAAAAAATTAAGGACTTGGATACAATTTTGTATAGATGAGTTAAGTTAGAGTTCGAGTTAGAGGTTGAAAACAAGGAAATCGCGGCGCCGAAATTTAGCTAGACTGTCGCTAAGACTTGGCTCGAGTGTCAGAAATAGAAACTGTATCGCCCGCCTTTCGCCTCACTGTTGCTTCAGCAAAAAACTCCCTCGTTCGAGCGATATATTTATGCGGTCAGAGTTAATTCGTGATTTTAAAGAATTTTACACGGCCCATAACACCTAAGTGTCCCCAACTATATATACAGAAGTCTGAGATGAATTTCACAGGGTTGCTTGATTGTGCTTTCACTGCATAAAACATTCACATCATATTTTTAGACCAAGAGCATAATTCTTTGGTGAAAACAAACACATTTATTCTTGTGATCAGACAATCTGGTTTTGGAAAACATTAGAGGTTCTAATCCAAAACAATTGGCTTCCTTAAAACTTTAAGGAAAACATTCAAGCGTAGGAAGAAGAAGATGATAGGTAATTCCTAGGTATCCACTTGGAAGAGACGTGTACAGAAGAACCGCTACAGCATATCTTGATAGAAGATTGTGAGTCTGTGAGTACATCAGAACTTGGAAGCTACAAGAGGTAGATTAGGAGGTCTAGCGGAGTTGGCTGGACAGTATCTATGGTAGTAGATCACAAGACTGGAATGAGCAACAGATCTTGGAGTTGCTAGGTTTACAACAGCTAACTAGTTTGGAATTGAACTGTAACCCACATTGTCTATAGTGGATGTAACTGGTTTGGTCCCAGAATTTTTACCTAGTTGGATTTCTCTGTCATCAAACTTTGTGTTATTTATTGCTTTCCAAATATTACAATTGCGGTAATTCAATTTAGGGAAATTTGATTGCATGCTTAACCATTTAGAAACTAATTAAAAGTGACTTGTTGCTCTTACTAATTTTTGAATTAGTCAAGTTTGATTTTAGGCACATATTTAGAAGAAGATGAGGAATATGGAGCCAAATAGTGGTCTTACCATTAGAAAGAGCATGTTAGATTATCTTGTATTTATATCCAAGCAAAGAATGAATAAGATGTAGATGAATTATTTGTGCAAATGTATTGTTTGTCATTAAAGATTTATTAATTTCTCAAAAACACCAAAATATTTTTCTTGAATTAACCTATCCTTCTTCTTCTTTTTTCATTTTCATTTTTCTACTTTACTCATTTATGAATGTACAAATTACTTTAGAGATTATCTCATTTGCTAAATGATACGAACCCCGTAACAACGGTGACTACGAAACCCACAACTAGATTGATGCTGAATCCAAGAACGCCAATTAAATTCGGTTTTGGATTTGAACCTAACAAGGTGAATCAAAAAATCCAACGATAATGACAATGCATTGAACCCCTTGATTATACAATGAAAAACCCACGATCCGATGTTTAAACGCCACAAATTCAGATCTTGATAAGTTCGATAGTTGTTCAACTGAAGAACAAGGAAAGCAAGCCTCTCAATTAATAATTTTTCCAAAGTTCCCTAATACAATGAAAATTTTGGGTATTTATACCAAATCTTAGAAACTAGGTAAAAAATGTGCATAATCCTGTAAATAAGGTAGGAGATTAACTAAATATAGAATTCTAGTAAAATAAGGAAATTCGCAAAAAAAAACAAAAAAAAAAATTTCTCTCCGGATGCGGCTCAGTTGCGCTTCTTTTGGGTGCAGGGGCGCTCCCAGGCTCTTATTATCTTACTGTGAAAATAAATGCTGATTCTATTTCAGTTAATTGAATAATATTTAATACTAAAATAAAGAAATTACTTTTCTTTAATGGTCCACTGCAAGTAGGCCTAAAAACTCAATAGTGCCTAACTAAATTAATCTACGTAGACAAAATCAAAATATAGTTTTGCATGTGACGGACATAGACATTTTGAGTTAGGGGAACAATTGTACAAATTGAATATTTTGTTCTTGATTTTTGAATAGTTCATATTTGACCTAAGAAAATGCAGATTTACATTTAAAAAACATTTTCATTCATTAATATTTTGCTCATCATATTTATCAATTTGATTTTGAACATTCATTTTATTAATATTTTTCTCATCACAAGAAACTGCGTAATTACGTTTAAAAAATTTGTAGCGTATTTGATACAAAAATCAATTAAAACAATCAATTTAAGTAATTAGAAGGAAAAAAATATGATAAATATTCAATACTAATAATCATTTTAAAGAAACACAATTCGTTAAATATAACTGAAATTGGATATAATCATTCCAGAATCATTCTATTTACATAATTTAAAAATAATTTCATATAACATAAATAATTCCAAACCCATTCCAAATCAATTTGATACAAGTCAATATACAAAATTCAAAGATCGTCTCGAATATAAATCGGACAAAATGAAAACAAACAATAAATGTAACTCAAGCTCATTTTTTCTATCACTTTAAATTTTGGTCAAAGAAAATAAAAATTTAAAATTATAAGTCACTGTCATATGCCAATGGTTAACTTTCAATTTTCAAATGCAAGATAACATAAATTTACTTTGTCTAGAGATCCAGCAAGTTGATGTGACACTGAAATGGCAGTGATAAGCAAGGTCGATGGGGGTTATAATGGCAAACGCTTTGCATTACTGTTAGAGAAAATTAGTAGCAACAAATGTAAATTTGGGTCGTAATTAGTTGAAAATTTGATTGCGAAGTGAAAATTTGTAGTGGATGTAATTTGTGGAGAAATTATAGATAAAATTTGAAAAATTAGAAGGTTCAGATTTTTTAAAAGGCGTGAGGGATAGAGTTGCGAAAGAATGAGAAAAAAGTAAAAAAATTCAAATTATTGTAATTTTGTCTTTACTGAGGATTAAAATCAAATTAATAGTAGATTTTGATAAAAGTTGAAAAGTGATGAATTCCACAAAATATATTATTAAAACGAATTGTTAACTTTGACTTATATTTTAAAAAAAACCTCCCAAACGTTGGGGGTCACGTGACCTCTCATGCCCCCCTCTGTGTCCGCCACCGGTTCTTGTCTCAAAACGAGGAAGAGAGACTCAATAAGCACACAAGTTCTAAAATTTCATATGAAAATTGCCACGATACTAATCGTTTATTATTATGACACTTGTCAAGTAATTAGGAGGGTTAAATGCATGTGGAAGAACATATTATAAATAACATATTTATTCACACTAATATTTTTCAAAACCATAAATAGTGATTCTCTCAACTATTTTGGAACCCCTTTTGCTTAAGCATATCTAAGTGAATCAAGTGATTAGCCCCAAAAATGGATAAGAATGTCTCAAATTGCCTGAAAAAATCCAATTCCATCGTGCTTCATTTATTCTGTACAGGAAATGCCTATAATTTATTAACTTTTTTTTTTTTTTTGCTAGTGAGAAACATGCACTAAAAGTTCTTACCAAAGGATTATCTCGGCCTATGTTTCTCTCAGGTTTTAGCAAGTTGAGAATGATGGATATCTTTGAATCTACTTGAGGGAGAGTGTGGAAAACATGCATAATATGGTTGCCATCTAGTTGTCGTTGACTAGGATTAATTGTAGTCTTATTTGTATGTATGCTTAATTGTTGCATAGAATTATGCTACATTTTTTAATTTAATTTTATTTTTTTGTACAAATATTAAATAGAGCTCCTCCTTTGTAATGTTTACTCAATGAAATTCAAAAATTTCTCACCGGGAATAAAAAGAAGGCTGTTTCAGGCAGGAGGAATAAAGGAAGATCTATTTTAACTTCCAGTTGGACGAAAGAAGCTAAAGATCATAATACCTCTTTCATGAGAATAATTAGAGACAAAATAATTAACTAAATTTTTTTTTTTTTTTCGGGTGGCTCTTTCATGTTGTATACTGCTGTTGTCATTGTATGATTTACAGAAAAGGAAAACAGATACTAATTGAATTGTCATATTACAACAAACAAACTATAAACAACGCCTTATTCCAAGTAAATTTAGGATAAGTTATATTGAATTCTTATATTTGTCATAGGAATACCTTTTTTTTTTCTCTGTAATTATTTCTTTCATCTAACTCCTTATATAATTCTCATTAAGCTTGGTGACATGCCAGTTTGGACGTGAGTTTTGGAGGTTTAACATTAGACTTATGCTTTTGGCTTCTGCAAGAACATAATAAACATAATGGTAATTCAGTTTATTTTATAGGGATGGAAGGAAAATTGTTATGAAGATGATCAAAGAAATGTTACCAACAAAATCCTTTTTTCTTCTTTTCTTTTCTTTTCTTTTCTCTTTTCTCTTTCTTATTTTCTTTCTGCATATCTTTTCCCAAAATCTATAATTTTATGATGAGTTACTACATATTACGTTGCTCTCTTAAAATTGTAATGACTATGCAGTTTAGGAAATGGAATTCTTATTGTAAACAAATAATTCCTTTCGTGTTATGTTTTAGGTATTTTTGCATTTTGATTAAGCATGTCTAACTGTTCAGGCACTTGACATTATTATTTATTAAGATAAAAATGAAGTTAGGTAATATCTTTCGAACTTAATTTTGATTAGTGTCTTCAATTTGATGGTTGATTTAACTTAGTAATAGTAGACAGTTAGTTTTGACAGGGATAAAATTTTATTCCTTGCCGTGTGGACATCTAAGAATATTATTCCAATCTTCTCATGCAATATTTCCTTGGAAGTCATAGAATCAGTAATATATGATTGTATTAGCAACATATATAATTGAATTGACAAATAAGAACTATATACTGAGCATGTTTATTAATTAGTATTTAACAGAATACTACAGGTTTGAGGCCTAAGGTTCTACAACTTTTTTTACGTTGTCGAAACACAATTCTAGTCATCATCGTTAATCATGACCCCTTGATGGCTTTAGGAACTCACCTTATTAAGTCTCAGTTTGGTTTGGATTAAATCAAATTAAAAGTTCAAGTTAAAGTCATCAATTAATTTTAACCATACATTTTAAAGGATCTGCAATTTTTCATCAACTTCTATCAAAATATAGTAAAAATCTTATTTTAACATATATCAAATAGGGGCTACATAAGTTGTTAATGATTTATTGCCTTGGAATCTGTTTTTCAATACAATGAGCAGAGGCTAAAATTTTGTTATTTTACACAAAAGCATACAAAGTGTAGAAAGAAGCAGTCATGAAAAGTATGTGGGTGACTGAGTAATCCAGATGCCTTTCAGAAAGCTCTTACAAATCCTTTCCCAGTATTTCCTATCTGCTTCTGCTTTAATTAACTTCAACTTAGCTTCTTCTGCAAAACCCTTCTGCAATTTTACAAAAATTATACAAAAATGAGTTTTAAGATTATAAGATTGAAAGGCAATTGCAACAGTTAAATTGACCATTGCATGTGACTCTAATGCACTCAGATGTGAATATAGTAAGGGAATCATATCATAAAATGTGGCAATTTTTATATTGACTGTCAACTTTGCGCAAATCCTCCTTTAGAGTTTAGGATTCACTATGGAAAGTAAAAAGGGTCTGGAGAAAACATATTAAGATAAAATGATAGATGTAAACCTCTTGAAATCTTCTTCTTTTAAGCATAGTTGGAGGTCAAAATACTACAAGGACTCGTGTCATAAGAGACATAAAATTTTGCACTAGTTGTAAACCTAGGGTTTGGGGTCGATTATGGAAAAAACACATAGTCGACAGATTTTGAAAACCAATAAACACATTAATTTACTATATATGGTCCATCTACCTCAATGGAGTCATTCGAGACAAGACGATCAATGAGATTGTCAAGAATATCTTTTGTGTATTCAGGATGTCCTTGAATTCCTAGAATGTTGTCTCCAAATCTGAACATTTCTACTCCTGTTTTATCAGAACATGCAAGAACTTGTGCACCCACGGGCACTTCGCAAACCTGTCAATTAATTTCACAAGCTGTCAAATTTCTTCGAGAAAGTTAAGAAAAATATTATACACACACACACACACACTAACCATGTAAATAGAGAGAGAGAGAGAGAGAGAGAGACCTCATCTTGATGGCACTCAATGATTGAAAGATTGGGAGGAACTGCATAGGAACTGTCATCAACATAGCCACAAAAGGAGAACTCCTCAGTAAAGCTAACTTTTCTTATTCCAATATCCCAACCACTACGCGCTTTCCCTACTTTTCCTCCCAAAGCTCTACACAGAACCTTGAAAAAGTATAACATAATTATAAGTAAAAATTGAAACAAAATAACCAAAATTAGCCTTCATAAAGTGTCATTTTCTTGGATTCGCATATATACCTGATGGCCAAAGCAAATCCCAAGAATTTTCTTTTGCATGGCAAATAATGTTTGCAAAAGAAAGCAAAGTTCAAGAATCCAATATTCATCCCCATATGCATCATGAGGGCTTCCACTGATCACAAATCCTTCATAGTTTTGAAGATCATCCATGTTGGGAAATTCCTGCTCGACTACACGGAACAAGTCCCATTTCTCTCCTTCATCTGCTAATGCTTCAATAAATACATTGAAATATCCACCATACACTTTCTTCACATACTCTGAATCCCTTGCTGCCATTAGTAGTGCAAATCTTTTCTCTCTCTGGACCTTCATCTTGTAAAATAAGTGAAAATTGGAAATTTCTTGTAGGATAAGTGGGAGCGTATAGGATTGTTATAGGCAAGTATGGAATTACAATGGAAGGGACTGATCCTTTTATACAAGAAAGAAAGAGTACGGTAGCAATACTTGACAATGGAAAATTCACTAGCTTAGTGTTTTCAATAGAATAATATTAAATTTCTCCTTTAGAATAGATTCTCACTGCTTCTGCTTACGAATTTTTACTTGTTGAACAACTTGATGAGAAGTTTATCAACTAAGACAACTTTGAATAATCTAATTGAAATAGATCATGTCAAACGAATCTTTAGTTTCCAAACTTGTGTTTGTCCAAAACCAAAGTTCAATGAACATCTCTATACTTTTATCTTCTCACTTCATGAATTCTATATTTAATCTATAAATTAGGCAGGGTAAGACTGGAATAATTTAGTAGAATCTATTCTATTTTGATTCATCGCTTCATCTTTTCATTTTTTACATGTTAGGCAGGGTAAGATTTGAATAATCTAGTAGAAATATATTTATTTAATACAAACTTCGTTGAAAATCCTCTTTGAATTACTTTCTGTAAGAATCTTAATTCTTGGAGTTTCCAAATACAATCATAGATCGTGTGAATTGTTAAATTTTATAGTTGTTGGCAATCTTTAGACAAAAGTACATTTATAAAAGAGTTTTAAAAGTCAAAGAGTCAATTGGTAGGTTGTATAGATGAACTAGGAGTCCTTGAGTTCGTTTATGGAACATGGAGAAAAAGTTGTGTGCCACCAAGCTAATGTTGAGCGTCCAAAACAGAATCACTTTGAAGATCGAAGAAGGTGATCACGGAAGTTCAAATTGGAGGAGAACGAGGAGTTCTCAAATGATCCATAGGAGATAAACGATTCCAACACGTCGAAAACTAGTACAGGAGCACACAGTTCAGGAGGGATTGGTGATTACACTTCGGAGGTCAGAAAGTAATAAAGCTTAGTCAAGTCTAACAGTTTATAAGTCTTTATCGTTTATAATAGATGCTAGTAGCTTGGGCCCGGAGTTTTAATCGCGCGGGAGGTTTTCTCCGTGATCAGTTTTGTGGTGTTATTTACTTTTATGCAATATATCAACTGCGATAATTTAATTTAGGATATTATTGCATTTGAATTAATCAAGATATAATTAATAATTGTGACTTGGTGTACTTATTAATTGGTAAATTCAAATTCTGCATAAAACACCTATTTACCGCCTTTAGGTATTAGTTGAGTTGAACGTCTTTTCAAGTGGTATTAGAGCCTCAATACGATTCCTGGCCCTAGCTTAATCTAGATAGGTCAGACTCTTTCCATGCCTCCATATTTAACGGAAGCAATTATGCATATTTGAAGGTTGGAATGAGAGCTTCTTAAGTCTTTGGTTGGATATGGCTTAGTGTACAAAATGGTTGGATTGCCCCTTCTACTACTATTTCAAGTGTAGTTACACTTACAGATATTTTCCTTTGGACTAAAGATAACCTAACTAAGTGTAAGTAGAATAGTAAAGGGATTCATGCCTTATTTATGGTTGTGTCCATCGAAGAATTTAGGAGAGTATCGAGGAGTATTGATGTGTGAGATCGTGAAAGAAGTTTGGGATATCTTAGAGACTAAACATTAGGGAACAAAAATGGTTAAGAACTCCAAACCATAGATGTTGACCACTAGGTCTAAAGAAATTAGAATAAAGGACGATGAATCATTCGATAGAGACTAAACATTAGGGAACAAAAATTGTTAAGAACTTCAAACTATAGATGTTGACCACTAGGTCTCAAGAAATTAGAATAAAGGACGATGAATCATTCGATTATTTCTATTCAAAGTTAAATGATATAGTGAGCTCTAGTTTCAACGTATGTAAGAAAATTCCTAAGTCTAAGATTGTTCGAAAATTTCTTAGATCCTTACCTAAGAGGTTTAGACTTAAGATCACTACAATTAAAGAGAGCAAGGACTTAGATGTTGTTAAGTAGAGTACCTTGGTAGATCTTTCCAAACCTATGAACTCATCATATCCCAACCAAAGAATAATAAGTCTATAGCCTTGAATACCATTAAGAAAGAAAAGTATGACTCTACCGATATTGAGACCATTAGGGATGAGGAGATAGCTTATTTTGTTAAGAAATTTCAAAACGTTTTTATGAATAAGAGAAAGCCTTAAGAAAGAAATAAGGGTGCCCTTAGTAAGTTCAGAAAAGACAAGTGATAAGACTAATATTTGGAGTTCTAGTAAGAAATCTCAATTTGTTAGATATCATGAGTGTAAGTGTTTTGTCCACTATAGGAATGAATACCCTAGCTATAAGAAGAATATAAATAAAGGAAAGGGTAAGGCAATGGCTGTGTCATTTACTGATAATGAGTCCAATTCTAATGACCGGAGTGATTCTTCTAGTAGTGAGGATGAGAGGAACTATATGGCCTTCATTTTCATAGTTAAGAGTGATTTAGACAAGGATAGTGGGAAGCTTGAAGACGTAAAGCATAGTGAGGGTTCTCAAGAAGACTCTGAGGATGATACCGAGATTCATGAGGCTTATAATTACTTATTTGATGAGAGTCTTAGGATAAAAAAAGATGAATAAATTCATATTGAAGAAGGTTAATGAACTTGAGCTAGATTGAGAGAGACTCATAGCTAACCTTCAGGAATTTCCCGAAAGCCTTAGCGAGTTAAGACTTGTTAATGGAACTTAGAGGCTAAGGATAAAAACCTAACAAGTGACCTTGAGAAATCCAATACTCAACTCTATTCAGGGATGGCAACTTCTCTTGCCCTCCCGCCCCGCCAAGAAATTCCCTACCCCGTTTGGGGCGGGGCCTCGCCCTTGTCCCATTTATTACTCCGTTTATTTTTTTATAAGTTTTTGATAATTTATTTTTACTGCCCCTCATTCATTAGATTTAAACAAATAATTTTAGTTGCTATTTTCTATTAGAACTAATGAAATTTCGTGAAATTTTTCATTTAAAGTATTGAATTCTAAAAAAAAAAAAATTAAATGGGACGAGGCACCCTTCACCCGTCCCCGCCCCAAATACCCAATTAAGCGGGTAATCCCCGCCCCGTTCAGGGCTGGGCCCAAAAAAAAATTAAACGGGATGGGGCATCCGTTACCCGTCCCTGCCCCAGGGCAAAATTTCCCGGCCGAATACCCGATTAAGCGGGTTATCCCCACCCCATTTGGAGAGGGGGAGAGCCTCGCGGATATCAGGTTTGTCGGGTTTTTTTTTTCATCCCTAACTCTATTCCTTCTTGAGTGATTTTCAAAAACTTGATAATCTGTTAGGATGAACAAGCCGCTGAAAATATGAGAGGTCTAGGATATATTCAGATAATAATACTGTTAGTACTTATAAGACTACTTTTGTTCCAGCCACCAACCAATCTAGGAATGTTGCAAATCCTGAACGCAATAGCAAAGGTGTTTTAGGACAAAGGCCTACTAAACAACTTAGGACCAACCGATCCAAAAACCAATATCAGCAGTCACGTAGTTTTGAACCAAGGTTTATTCGCACGTGTCATAATTGTGGTGTGTTAGGACACAAAAGGCCTAGGTATTACAAACTTGTGAATAGGAGTAAAAGTCAGGATATCTCTAGCAAGGTTAACTTTCTTCCCAATCAGGTTTGCCACTTGATTGAGATAATGACACAGTTGACTAAGATTACCTCGGTTAAGAAGAGTGATCTCCCTACGTATGATGAACAATTAAACTGCTATGTTACCTATGTTGATCTTAAAGTTAAAAATGACTTTATGTGATATCTTGATAGTGCATGTCCTAGACATGTGTGGTAATAAAGCCATCATCTTTACTCTTGATGATTGGAATGGCGATATGGTTACTTATAGAGATAATGCTACTGGACCTTTTCTTGGTAAATGTACTGTCAATATTTCGGGATTGCCTGCTATCTTAAATGTACTTTATGTAAAGTGCTTAAAGTCTAGCTTGTTAAGTATTAGTTAAATATGTGATGCTGATTTTGAAGTTAGTTTTGTTCAAAAAATGTGTACTATTTATGATTCTAATAGTACATTGTCATCGAAGGAGTAAGAACTTCTAACAGTTGTTATGGAATTCATCCTAATTCTAACTATGTGTATAGTAGTGCTAAGATTGATATGACTGAACTTAGCATCAAAAGCTTGGTCATATGAACTATACAAATTTGTCTAAGTTGCCTAAGAAGGAACTTGTGAATGATTTACCTAAACTTGAAAATTTTGAAAATACTATTTTTGGACCATGTCAACAAGGTAAACAAATTAGAGTAAATCATAAGCAAACTACAAGCATCTTGACAAACAGACCTTTAGAATTACTTCATATGGACTTAATGAGACCATCTAGGAGTGAGGGCCTTGGTGGTAAGCTTTATATATTGGTTGTGATTGATGAATTCTCTAGGTTTACATATATTAAGTTGTTGAGAGAAAAATTTGAGGTTAAAAAGGTTAGTTAAATCCTTGTGTAAGAGACTTAAGAATGAGAATGATTCCATCATAACTAGAATCTTGAGTGATCATGGGAAAGAGTTTGAAAACTCTAACCTTGAAAATTTCTGCTTGGAGGAGGGAATCTAGCAAGAATTATCTTCATTGATCACTTCACAACAAAATAGAGTAGTTGATAGGAAAAATAATTTGCTTTAAGAAATGGCTAGGGCCATGCTTCGTGGTAAGGGTCTAGCAATGCATTTCTCGGATGAAACCATTAACATTGCTTGTCACATAGTGAATAGAGTTCACCTTAGACCTAAGACTAAAAGACACCTTATGAGATTCGGAAGGGAAAAAGCCTACTGTCAAACACTTTGAAGTGTTTGGTAGCGAGTGCTATATCCTGAGAGATATAGAGAACTTATGCAAGTTTGACTCTAAGAGTGATGACATTTTTTTCTAGGATACTGTAGGAACAATAGAGTCTATCCTATGTACAATTATCGTACATGAGTTGTGATGGAGTCCATAAATGTTGTGATTGATAATGCCTTCAGTGATTTAAATAACTTGACATCTGCTAGTTATATATCCCAATTTGAGCTTAAAAAGGTAGAAGAAGCCCTTAGTGATGAATGCTGGGTGAACGTAATGTATGAATATCTAAACCAGTCTGCGAAAAATAACGTGTGGTGTTTGGTACATAGACCTGATAATTGTAAAGTTATTGGTACTAAGTGGATATTTAAGAATAAGACTGATGATCAAGGTATCATAATTAGGAATAAGGCTAAGTTAGTTGTCTAGGAATACACCCAGGTGAAAGGTATTGACTTTGATGAGACTTTTGCTCTTGGAACTCATCTTGAATCCATTAGAATTCTTATTGTTGTTTCTTTTACCTTAGGGTTCAAGTTATATCAAATGGATGTCAACAGTGTCTTCTTGAATGGAATACTTCAAGAAGAGGCTTATATTGAACAACCTAAAAGGATTTATCAATCCCAAGTTTCCACATTATGTCCATAAATTGAATAAAGCTTCATATGGTCTTAACACTCATGGAATATGGTTTTTCAAGAGGTGGTGTAGATAGAATATTATTCATAAGATGTATTGAAAAAGTTTTCACCATAACACGAATTTACGTTAATGACATCATCTTTGGTTCTTCCATTAACTCTTTTGTTCATGAATTTGTTGAATGTATGAAGTAAGAATTTGAGATAAGCATGGTTGGAAAATTGAGTTAATTTCTTTGTTTTCAAGTAAAATAAACTGATGGTGGGTTGTTCATATTTCCATCAAAATACGCCAAAAACCTTATCAAGAGATTTTGGCTAGATAGCAAGAATCATACTAGAACACCCATAAGCACAAGTGTTAATTTATGTCATAATCCTACATATAAGAGTATTGATCAGACACTATATAGGAGTATGATAAGTAGCTTACTCTATTTTACTACCAGTAAATTGTCATAGCATTTAGTGTTGGAATTTGTGCGAGATTTCAGGCTAATCCCAAAGAATCTCACTTGAGTACTGTGAGGCATATAATTCAATATGTTAATGGCACTATAGAACATTTAATTTTGTACTCTAGAGATTTTAATCTTGATCTTGCCAGCTATTCTGATGCCAATTGGACTAGGAATGCCAATGACAGAAAGAACACATCGGGAGGTTGTTTCTATGTTTGTTCTAATCTTATATCCCAAAATTGAGTAAAAAATAAAATTCTATCTCATTATCAACAATTGAGGCCGAATATATAGCTCCAGGTAGTTGTTACACTCAACTGCTTTGAATGAAGTAAATGTTGAGTGATTATGGAATTGAATAGTGTATTATGACTGTGTTTTGAAATAACCCAAGTGCCATTAATATTTCCAAAAATCTCGTTTAGCATTTTCGGACCAAACATATTGATATTAGACATTACTTTATCCGAGAGCTCGTATAGACCCATGTTGTAACTCTTGAACACATCTCTACAGAGAATGAATTAGTGTGCCTGTTTACCAAGCCCTTAGATGGTCTTATGTTCGAGTTTCTTAGAAAGCTATTGGTGTCTATGTACCTCCTCGATTATGTACTTAGATGCATGCATGTTCATACATTCTTGCATCCATCTCAATCTCTGCATATTAACTCTGTTTGATCTTTCTCATTTATTTAAAAAAACTAAAAATAAATAAAAAGGGAATTTTTGAAACTATTGGACATTATTTGATTTACTTTAACATGCTTTTTGTGACCAAGTATGTGTACATTTGCTGAATAGTAATGTAGTTTCCATTGCTTTGTTTATGTTTAATGTGGAGTACTTAGTATATGTTTCTTCGTTTACTACTTGCACAGCACATGCAATGATCTCGTGAGTGAGTCTTAACCATATGTGTGATATTTGGGATGGCAATCATTTATTGGTGAGGTGACCTTGAATTTGAATTGACCTTTAACTAGTTAACCTAAACTCCATTATATTCCCTAAGAAGAAATTTTTTTCATCTTATACTATTCTTTGAAACCTATTTGACTCGTGCAATTAAGTCTGAAGGTCTCTCAAAACTTGATACCTTAATGTCATCTGAATTGGAGTCATCAACCCAATACTCGTTACAATGATTATCTTAGTTGTTTAATGGAGAAGAGTCCGTGCATAAAATGTGAAAACAAAAATTATATATGCATAAATTTAGGGGGAGAAAAAAAAATCTACATAAAAATAAGAGACGAATTGTTAAACCTAGTGTCTTAGATTTGACTTTCATTAATAGAGAAAAATACTCATCATACAATAATGTTTAGCATGTCCTTTCTCATAAATTTAAGATTTGGAGTTTTGCTCAAAAGGAATTGGTGGCATTTTTTCACATAGAGATCACTTGTATAATTTACTCTATTTAAACTTGATCTGAATGTGTAGGAAAGTTTTTCTATTTATTGATTATGCCTTTTGATCAATTGAATTTTTGAGTTATCGTACATGTTGGAATGCTTCCAATAAAGTTTTAAAAAATGAATGAAAAAGTACTATTTTTGTCAAAAAGGTTTTGCTGGCTTCGCGCTGATACACTGCTCGAGCGACAAATCCAATTTTAAAATGGCAACACATAAACCCATATTTCAAAATTTCACTCCTTCCTTCACTCTTCTCACTCAAAATTCTTATCATTCATCTCCATTTCTTGCATCAATTCACTAATTGGACGTTATTGCATCAACTTTTGAAGGATTATCATCACTTAACATCTAGTTTCCAACAAAATCCACGAGAAATTTTGAAAAAATCCCGAGTTTTTTTAAAATTTTTGAACTTTTGTTGGATTTGTGATTTCCATGTATTTAGTTAATCCTTCTTGCATAATGTGCAATATATTAGCTCTGTTTGAGCATTTCCATGAATTGATGCCTCCAATTTCATGAATTGTATCCAAATTTCCCTAAATTTTGACAATTAGGGTTCTTCATGCAACTTTGGTTGATTTTTTAGTTTTAGATTCGTTTTTTATGGAGTATGGGATGGGATTTAAATGCTGTTTTGTTGTAATTGTGGTTTGTATTGGTTGATTCCCTATGTTTGAGAGTGGTTTGCATTGCATGCTTCACATACACACGCCACACGTTCAATGTATTGTCTCATCGACATTTTTCATCAATTTTTGACATATAATTGACCGAACACATCGAGGACACTCATGAACGTATCTTGGTCCTTACATTGTACATTTGGTGAGTTTTGCATTGAATTTGATGTTGGCACAATATTACACGTTTGCCCTCCATTCACCCGACATCAAGGCACCTCATCATGACATCACGGTACCCAGTCATGCCGTCAAGGCACCACGTCACCCTTGCATCAAAGTTTTATGACTCCTCGATCCTTTTATTGTACGACATTCATTCAAGACTTACGTCACTTAATTAGTCACCGACGTCCATAGGTTTTCTAGCTTGGATTTTCATCGTTCTGTGTGATCATGGCACGTTTTTGCATCGTCTTGCGTGCATTAGACAGTGTTGCATCGATTTGCATGCATATGACACGTTTGTCAAGATTTCGGTGTATGTGGACAATTTTTGTACCGTTTAGCTTGCATACTACTTGTTCGCCTCGTTTCATGTGTATCCATGTATATCATTAGTTAGTTTTTCATCAAGGTATATAATATCCTTAGTTACATCTATTGATGTGTTTGTATTGCACATTTGTCACAGATGTCGCCTAAGAGAAGGAGGACTACCGCATAGACATCTAGTACTTCGACTTCCTATAGATCTAGACTCATCTCTTCTACTGGTCAAGATGTTTTTGGGTCTCAATTTTCCTTGCGCCTTGTTTTGGTAGAGCGTGAGGTAATACTTTCTAATCTTACCCCGATCTTGTTGACATCTTCACTTCAAATGGATGTGAGTCTTTACTTGTTGAGTTGTCTTCCCTGCCTAGCCTCTTTGTCTAGGAGTTTTATGCTAATATTTATAATATTAATAGGTCGAATTTTAAAATCTTTCTTAATGGTAAGATACTAAAGATTAGTACGGACGTCATATCTATTATTGTTCACGTTCCCCGAGTTATACACCATTTATTTCCCTATCTAATTGTTGGAACTATTCCTTATGATTCTCTTGTTAGATCGACTAATTGTAACAGCCCCTTAGAAGGGGAGCTGACTGCGATCCGCACTGGATCCCTTCCTATCAATCGACAGATTTTGTTACGCAATGTGTGCACAAATCTGTGGCCAGTTTCATATACATTTTCCCTACCCATGGATAAAGCCCGATCTCTTTATGTACTTTTGCATGGCGACTCTATAAATCTTCCTACTATCATTTGACTTCAGATTTTGCGTACATTTCATGTGACTAGCACTAGGATTGGTCTTCCTTACACCAGTTAAATTCATCGTGTTATGACGACTCTTGGGGCTACTTTTCCCGATTGGACTATGGAGAGGGTTTCTCTACCTATTGGCGATACCATTATTTCACAGAGTAGGTCGCATGTTCCTTCATCCTTTGCTCCTTCAGATACAACTGTGGTAGTTAGTTCGACTGTACTAGCTGATCCTATTGATGACCTACTTTCAGTTGATTCCTTTGATATTCCTCCATCTCATTCTGATATTCCTACTTCCACTATTGATATTCCATCATCTTCTACCTTTGCTCATATTCCACCACCATCCGTTGATCATATTCCACCATCTACTTCTGTTCCTGTTGACCATTTTTTGGCACTTATGGGACAGATGTCTGTAGTGATCGAGTAGAACGCTCAAATGATGGTTGAGATTACCGAGCTGAGCATCACAGAGCAGAGTCTGCTACACTTCGAGGTGTTGTTGGCTATATTCGGAGAGGATTAAGATAAATCAGACGACATTGGGATGATGGCGATGATTCTGATGAGGGGATAGATAGAGATGATGTTGTTGTTGATTAGTTGTTAGACATCCCCTTGTCATTTATGACAAAAAGGAGGAATAGTTAGTAGTAGTATTTTGGTAATAGTATTTTGTTGATATATTAATAATGGTATATTTTGGGATATTGACATTTTTTAGATGTATATGATACTTTTTGCTTAGCTAGATTAAGTTTCAATGTTTTGTGATATCGATTTTTGTTTTTGGTATATTGATTTACATTGATATTTCATTTTAATTTAGTTAGCATGATTATGATCTTATATATATATATATATATATATATATATATATATATATATATATATATATATATATATATATATATATATATATATATATATATATATATATATATATATATATATATATATATATATATATATATATATATATATATATATATATATATATATATATATATATATATATATATATATATATATATATATATATATATATATATATATATATATATATATATATATATATATATATATATATATATATATATATATATATATATATATATATATATATATATATATATATATATATATATATATATATATATATATATATATATATATATATATATATATATATATATATATATATATATATATATATATATATATATATATATATATATATATATATATATATATATATATATATATATATATATATATATATATATATATATATATATATATATATATATATATATATATATATATATATATATATATATATATATATATATATATATATATATATATATATATATATATATATATATATATATATATATATATATATATATATATATATATATATATATATATATATATATATATATATATATATATATATATATATATATATATATATATATATATATATATATATATATATATATATATATATATATATATATATATATATATATATATATATATATATATATATATATATATATATATATATATATATATATATATATATATATATATATATATATATATATATATATATATATATATATATATATATATATATATATATATATATAT
This sequence comes from Fraxinus quadrangulata, assembly GCA_903798255.1. Classification (NCBI taxonomy): domain Eukaryota; kingdom Viridiplantae; phylum Streptophyta; class Magnoliopsida; order Lamiales; family Oleaceae; genus Fraxinus; species Fraxinus quadrangulata. The sequence goes on from CAIGRB010042362.1 coordinate 17,825, forward strand.
ATATATATATATATATATAT
>CAIGRB010042365.1:0-24436 GCA_903798255.1 Fraxinus quadrangulata
AATTTGAGGTGTTCCGACTGTTGGGAAAAATGGCTTGATGGGATTGTTTCGCATAATTTTAAATGGGGTCCGTTTGTTTATTTTGAAATATCAAAGTTGATTCGTATTATTCTCCATGAAAATATCGATTTTGCCAAAAATGATAATCGGATGAATGAGAAATTGAAACTTAAAGTGATGAATTAAAAAATATTAATGTGTTCGAGGGAAAACTTTTTAAAGTTTGTCCCATATGGAAAGTTTACAAAGGCTAAAATCACTTTATATATTGCTACACTTTAGAAATTTGTAATCATGTTTAGAATGGAAACTCTCTTCACGTGCTTGCGTAAGGGTGCAAATCAAGTACATAAATAGCACATCAAACTTTGAACTTGTGTGCAGGGTGCGACATGTTTACACGAATGTTTGACGTGCTAGGGGATGGGAATGACTACCTCAAATTCGACGCATCCCGCTGTCATCCCAGGTTATTGAGATTGATGGTTAATAATCTTGCTGTAAGTTAAATATAGGATATAAAATCTTTTAAGATTTCCAGTCATTTAATTGATATTATGTTAGTCAAATAAAGGAATATAAAATCCTTTAAGATTTCCAATCATACAATTGATATTAGATTAGTCGTTTAGATAAATAGCATTACCCAAGTTTAATGAATAATCTATCTAGAGTGAGTATCTTCAAAAAGACTCTACTTTTAAAAAGTAAAAAAATTTAACTACTCTAACAGACTTTTTATATTTAACACTTTACTTTTACTACTCTCCAAAAGATATAATAATTTTTTCCCTATTTTTTATTTTCACTGGTTTTCTAAATTATTATGTTATTTTCCTCCATTAAAAATTGAAATACTTTATATGCATTTAATTATAAAAAACTGAGTTTGATTATTCAAATTTATAGAGTCAAACTCATTCTCTAAATTAAAATTTAATTTAAAGAGTCTCTTATAACATAAATTTAAGGGCTCACTATTTAAAATAGAGAGTGTCTTATATTTAAAGAGTATTTTGGAGATACTCTAATAGTCGTCAATTAATTGGATTAGATTTCTCATATATATATAGGAATATGGGATCCCAAAATTAGTTTCCAGTGGTATTTTCTTATAATAAAAACAAATTCAAATCTAAATCTACATGGAAAATATAAATTTTGTCAAGCATGTCTAACAAGTTTCTTTTTCTCTGTCATGTCAAACTTGATAGAGTCCCTATTAGATTGCAATATAGATTGCAATAAATTGTGTGTTTGAGCCACATTATTTTGGAAGAATGTATTTTAGAATAGTAGATTGATGGAGAATGTGTGGTTGAAAAAGAAGGAAAATTTATTGATGTGATGAAAAATATTATTTTACTGAAGAATGCGTGATTGAAAATGAGTAGAAGAATGAGAATGAGAATTTTAATGTAAATCAAACAGGGGCAAAGNAAATATTATTTTACTGAATAATGCGTGATTGAAAATGAGTAGAAGAATGAGAATGAGAATTTTAATGTAAATCAAACAAGGGCAAAGAGTAATTTTTTAAAAACATTGTTCATTTTGCTTAGTGTGAACCAAGGTTCATAGGCAGATCAAAGTCGTCTTACAAATCCTACTTTGCTTACTAATAGCTTTCAGGATAGTCTTCAATGGCATGAAGCATTAGTTTCAAGCCCATCATTGGAGAACCTGCCAAAACACTAGTCATCAAGCCTCATCGTCGTAAGACTAGGTATAAAAGGCTAAAGATTGCCATGGTCTGACCTCAACCGGTTATCCGATTGAAGCAAAAACAGGTTTTCATAGCCTTGGCTTCGAAGCTCCCTTTAAAATATGCCCTCCATGCCTCCTGTGCTTTTCAGTAGATTAGAACGTTTAAATCGTTCAATTAAAATGGGAATCCCTCCATAATTCTATGGTTAAAGTAACCGTGATGGCTCTTTTGGTATTGTTCTGATTGATTCGTTGGACTCCAACCAAAAAATTATTAGTAGTGAAATTTAGTAATAATGATTATGTTAATTAAAGATAGTTTGCTAGCATATGACGTGTGTTTGTGAGTTATATATATATATATATATGCTATTAGGGGCTACAAGCCACTTATGCCGTCGGAAAAATTTTCTCGTTGATTTAGCACGTTCTATATTAATAGAGTTGTTGATGATATCGCTTTGTTTAGGGCTTTCAAAGTGTCCGATCAAATTTGAGGCAGCTCAAGTGACCTGGAGATCTTAGGAAAAAACCCTTAAGGGGGAATATTTTCGAGAATAATATATTAATAATATAAATTAACGAGAATTTACTTTTTTTTATCTGTGATTTTATGCATAACGAAAATTTCCATATAGTATTATTTATTTTTATTAATTATTCATAACGACGTTCAGTGCCCAACCTTCACGCCTCGAAGGGGGATATTATCAACTTCATTGGTGGCATGATAATTGATATCCTCTTCTCCATGCAATTCTACCATATTCAGGACGAGGTCAAGGGAGCCGCCCATGTTATTGGCTAAAAGCTCTAGATGTTTTTCAATATTGTGTTTGGTGTAATAGCATACACCTGAAAGTACCACTGAACGCTAATTGCTTATGTCATTTCTGGAAATAATGCCTTGATTTTGTCAAAAAAAATTAATGAAGACTTTTTTGTTGATAAAATAAATCTTATAAACGTTTTTATATTTTAAATATTATTTTATTTACTGAAAAGCTGTTCATAAATTCAAACTATTGTTTTTATTTTTTGTTTAATTAGCTTATTTTGGAGTATTATTTAATTAATTTATTTAATGATGGATTATATTGGTAATTTTTTATTATGAAGATAATTTTCTTTTAAATCATCAACAACAAAACTCCATTATTAATCTTAAGTTATTACGTTAATCATTGTTTTGTTAAGTTAATTGTCCCAATAATTACTGAACTTAATCACATATCTTTGATTCCTCTCTAAAATTTGAATGTCTAATTTTGATAACTAAACTTATCCAAACGTTGGACGATACTTACTGGCATAACATATATTTCAAACTTCTAACGAAATTAGTAATGTGGCTAACAGAATGCACATGTGGCTCCATATCACGTTGTTACCAAATTGCCACGTAAGAAAGTGTTTTTCCTTACTCACTAAATTTTGAAAAATGTATTTGATTGCTCACTATATTTTGAAAAATGTCTTCGATTGTTCACTGAACTTTGCGATGATCGAATTTTGGTCATTGAACTTATAAAAATGACATTGACCTATTGTTTGCTAAAAAGTGTGTATCGCAAGTGCACATTATTTTGGTAGAATATCATTATTTTAATTGATCTTTATCGTTATTTTTGTAAAATTTTAAGCTATTTTCATCATTTGAAAAATTCAAAGTTATTGTATATTTCGTTGTTAAAATTAAATTCAACTATTGTGTAATTGAGTAATCATTCCTCTAACCGTCTTCTTTATTACTTGTACACGACATGTGCACTTGCGGTACACATTTTTAGCGAACAATAGGCCGACGTCATTTTTATAAGTTTAGTAACCAAAATTCGATCACCTCAAAATTCAGTGAGCAAGTAAAGACACTTTTCAAAGTATAGTGAATAATCGAAAATGTTTTTCAAAGTTTAACGATCAGTGAAAGACGCTTTCTTACGTGACAATTTGGTAATGGCATGACAAAGCGTCATATGTGTATTCTGTTAGTCACGTCATCAATTCTGTTAGAGATTTGAAAATGATGTTATCCAATGAGTAATGTTCAACGTTTAGATAAGTTTAGTGATTAAAACTCGATATATTAAACTTCAATGAACGATCGAAGATACAAATATAAGTTTAGTAATTATTGGAACAATTAACTATTGTTTTGTTACACATGAAAGTTCCTAAAATTTTGGGTGCTTCACTTAAATATGGGTCTTAAGCAACCATCTAACTTGTTTAGAGGTTGAGTCGGCTCTGGATCAAACACTGGTGTCCAACTTCAACTTGAGGTGCAAGTTTACTTGGCCTAGTTAAAGTGTGAAGAGTAAATACCACAAAATCTCTTTTATGTTGAAATATATAGAACTGTATTTTTTTTACTTATCTTCTCAACCACCATATTGAATATTCATAGGCGCATCAAGTCATCATATTATGATATGAACTTGGATAATGTCTCAAGGAAGTGCATTAAACGAATAAATTACCTTAATTATTTGGACGTAGTGTGATACTAGCTCTTGGCCTCCATTAAAATTAGATTTTGAGAAAAATAGTATTTTATTTTTTTTTAGAAAATGTGTGGTTAAAAAATAAGTAAATATTTTAAATTTACGTGTAACGTTATTATTTTATGAGAGTGTGTGGTTGAAAATAAATTTTGAGAAAATGTATTTTTTAAAAAAATGAGCTCAAACAGGAGCTAAACAATTATCATATTTTATTAACATAATTAATTGGGAAAATAACTGTTAGGATTTTGAAACAATTATAAAATTGGTTTGGTCGTCTTAGGCTGTCCGGCCTGTCCCGCAATGGTAGTGGTAGCGGTAGCGGATTAGGTTTATAGTTGAATGTTTAATATTATTTAATTATGTCTTGTTCTTTTAAAATTTGTAGTGTAAATGTTACTGTCCAAATACGAAAAGTATACAATATGATGTTTGGCCGACATCAAACTTGATTTTATCTAAAACACGTGGTCAACACTGCCAAAGTATATACTCACGTGCTTATTTATTCATATTCTACAAATTTGAAATGTAACGATATGAGCCATTTAGAAATAGACAGTCTGATTTTATCTGAATTAAATCGAAATAAAAGACAAGTGAGAATTTTGTCTATAGAATCAACAGATTTCACGTGCAATGATAAAATTGTACTAGATCTAGTCGACTGGTTCTAAATCTATACGATTCAGCCTCTTTTTGTTTTGTTTTTTTTTTTTTTTAAGAAGTATAAAGAATTGTGAGAATTTTCTTCTTTACTGCTTTCTGTTTAAAGAAGTAAAAATGTAAATTGAGTCTCAATACATGTTAATTTAATTTTAAATAAAATAAATTAATGGTGGATCAATCGATATATTATCACAAAAATATTATTAGATTTAACTAAGTTTCGATAAATTCGCTGGAATCCAGAATAGAGATATATGATTTTCAGTTCTTAAAATAAAAACATATTACATATTAATGAGAATCGTATAGTAACTAGGTTTAAGGAAATTTGGATAAAACATATTTTTAAGTTTAGCCAAACATAGACCAACACCAATTCAACAATGCTAGCAACTGTATGTATAAGTTTAATTAATTAATTAATCTATGAGTGAGTGATATTGATTATAATAGAAGAATTTGGAGCTAAAAGTCTTAAAGTACATTTTTCTAGCATTTAGAAAAGTATTCAAGTTACTTGTAAAAATGGTTCTCGTGCAGCACTACACTTGAGGTCCAACTACTAAAAAAAAAAGATAAAAAGAAACATGTGACAAATGTGATGCAATTTTAAATATAAAAATCGAAGCTCAAGCAAGAGAAAATATGTGTTAGAATCCATTAATTTATGATAAGTTTTATTTGAGATAATTATACTTTGGTTTGATTTTAATCAGGTAACTATATTTCAATCCCGTTCAATCGAAAAAATTGCACTTTAATTTAATATAATTCAAGGTAATTCTATCCACCTACATTAATTTGACTAATGCAATTTGATTATGTGGCCATCAATCACAGACTCATCATCACACGTGTAAGTTAAATCGTGAAAAACAGGTTAATTCCATTTAATATAAATATTTTTTGGTTTGATTTCATTCAGGTAATTATACTTCTATTTTGTTCAATCGGATAATTGAACTTTAATTTAATTTTATTCAAATTAACACTTTAACTCAAATAACTATCCGATTGAAGAAATTTGAAATATATATTTTACGTGATTGAAATCAAATCAAAGTATATTTACCTTGAAATTAAATTTACTGGTTAATCGATCATTCATTCATACGTCCAATTCTACATGTCAAACGTGAACGATTTTACAGAACTTTTCTATTAAGAGATTAATATGTGAAAATAAGTTAAAATGTACGTACTTTTAGGAAGATGATTGTTACCCAAAGAGCTCATTAGATAGAGACCAACTCTGAAGTGATGTCGTCTTAATTATTAAAATGATGTGACTAAATGTTTGGGTGGAGAGAAGTGCTATGGTCTTTTTCTTGGGTGGATATCATCCATGTATTTCTTGAAGACAAGCAATAGACCCCACAATCACACGCATTAATTGAAATCAAGTTTGATCAGCAATTCAACTATTCAACAAATGTGGCAAACCCATATTGGAAGTACATAAATGGAATATAAAAACGTGTCCATAGGGTTTGAAAAATATATACGTTGAGAAATAAATATTTAGATTGAGATATTTCATTTGCGACGTGAAATTTATATAGAAATAAAATAAATTTTAGATAATTCAATTGTTTAGAATTTATTTGTATAAACATTATTAATTAAATGTGTTTGATTTAATTTTCAATTTAGAAAATATTATACTTGTCTATTTTTATTGGTGAGTAGATGAGAGAGAGTTGATAAATAAGAGAGAGTGAATTACCTGGAAAAAAAAAATCATCCTTAAAGCAAATATTTTCACGTGATCAAAAGTTGGAAAATATTTTCCATGAAAATAAATTGTCAATCAAACATATCAAAAGTAGAAATTTAATGACATTTTTCATGAAAAATAAAATCAATTAAACACAACTTTAAACCCCTTTCTTATTTTTTTTTTTTTGAGGTTTGAAAAATGACAGCACAAAAGTTGTTCATGTTTATCTCCAGTTTGATTGTCTAATATTTTTCAAATTATGGTCAAATTTCTAAATTAACTCCAAATAACTCGTTAGTAAAAAAATCTTCTCGATCCGCATTAGATTTAACTCCAAATATTCGTTAATATCATTTTTTTTTTGGATCAAGCATATTGAATATGGCAAAATATTTTTTTTACAATTGCATAAGACTCTAAGTACATGCATGTTTAATACACAAAATTATTATATAGTATAATAAACAAAAGTCTATTCCAATCCTCCAGTGGTGCCAGCAATAAAATATAAGATTTGATGGCTGTTGACAGACGCCAGTGGTTATATCCCAAACACACAACCTTGGACCGTAAGTTGTGCAATGCAGTGCAGCACCAATTATAATTCCACTTTGGCTTATAATTATGTTCTCGAAGTTGCAATTTGCATGCCTAATTGCCGACTTCCAATTAATATTAAAAGACCAATTTCAAAGGGTGTTTGACGGATATTATTGAGAAAATAATGTATTGTAAATAGTGATATGATGGGAAATATTATTAGATTTGGGATTGCATCTTAAAATGTCAACATTATTAAGAGGAGTAATTCAAACCCTTTATAAATTGGTTTATGTTTTCATTTTTATTCGATGTGGAATTCTCTCCCGCGAGATGGTGACTCATTTGAGTATATCAATTTTGAAATTCGTGTGCTCATTTTTTTGAATCTTAATCGGATCGAATTGTTCGTCGGAGTTTAATGAACTCTGATACCATGTTAAGATTTGAAATTTCATCTTAAAATGTCAATATATTTAAGAGTAGTAGCTCAAATTCTTATAAATTGATTTGTTTATGAAGTTAAAAAGTAAAAAAAAATTATTGATGTGATAGAAAATATTATTTTATTGAAGAATGTGTGATTAAAAATGAGTTTTGAAATAATATATTTTCAAAGAACGTGAATCAAATAGGGGTTCAATGCGTGTGTTTTTCTTTTATAGTCTAAACCTTTGTCATTTTAGGCAAAACAAGCAGGAATTCTATTGTTCCTTTATTCTTCTGTTTCGAGCAAAAACAGAGATTGGAAATTGATAAGAGGCTTAAACTCTCGGTGCACTGCAAGTTGAAAAAACTAATAATGGTTAGCCTCGGTGGACTACAAGTTGAAAATTAATTATTAAGACTTAAAGTCTTATTTTATTACAATTCGTGTCATTTTCATAAAAAACCGACTCAATAATTGCACTTACAGAGTAACAAACACACTTACTTCACAAGATTATATATATGATCTGTTTGAGCCCCATTTTTCTTGTGTAGAATGCATTTTAAAATAGTAAATTGATGAGAAATGTGTGGTTAAAAAATAAGAAAAAAATTTGAATTTGTGAGTAATATTATTTTATTGAAAAATGTTTAATTGAAATAAGAACAAATACTATTCAAAAAATACATTTTAAAAAAAAGGGATTTTATCGAAGAATGTGTAGTTAAAAAGAAGAGAAAACAATGTATTTTGATCAAAATAAGGATCAAACAAGGATATTGTATAAAGAACAAACATTTTAGACTTTAAAATTTTAATATTGAATCATAACCCGATACTAAACAACCCATAAGATACAAGAAACTCGAGTACAATTCCATTGCAGCAGATGAGGGATGTGTACAAGAATTGGCTCCCATACCTTGGGCAAATCATAAAGAGAGATAAGGATCCATAGTCAATTCAATTATGAACATGTTAAGACACATATCAGCAGGCATTTGTACAGCTCTTTTCCCCACCCACCCTACAGTGGGAATTATTTGCCCATGACAATCTCCTGATTTTTGACAACTACACAAGATCTAGTGGCGATCCTCACACAAAAAAGTTCCTCACACAAAAAGCCCCACAACGACCAATTGAAGGAAAATAAGAAAAAGAGATAAGGTCACGATACCACGTCTGGTACACCGAATTAGGCTGGACGACAAAATAAAAACACTTCACATGGATCTATTTCTTAATTATTTCTACTCATATCCAATCTAGCATTTAAAATAAACCAGTGGGACCTAAGGGGGGATGTAGAAGAAAAATAGTTTCAAGAATTAGACATGAAGCACATCTGATTTTAGCAAGTTCGGAAGATCATTTGTAACCTCTAATACATATTTTTGTGCACGAGTGGTGTGTCCATGTAAAATGACTATATGTATGTATATATAAGTCTTCTAACACCATCGAGAGAGATGCCATGCATAACCTATTACTCGTGCCTTAACGCCCCCACAGAAGGATGCTAGAATCCCCTTACTGAAGAGACGCATTTGAGATGAAGGTGGTTCTTTGACACAAATATACCATAGAATTATCAAATTTCCTATTTCAACTTGTCGACAAAAAATATTTAAAATTGTTAATAGATATGAGATGATAGGATCTTGCAAGGCATATTCATGGGCCACAAGACTGTTTTTACTAAATCAACAATTTGAAGAGGCTAATGAGATGTACTTGTCTATGATTATTGTAAGCCACCAATCAATGGAACCCCATCTAATATAAGGAATCCTGCAAATAATGAAAAAGAAATAAAGTGTGAAACATATTAGCAGTGCCTCGGTACTTTATACTATGAAAAGATGAACTTGTGTATATTTACTCACACAGGTTAATAGAACCATCTTTCATCGACTTTATGCTTAGACTATTGAATCACCCTCTTGAGTAATGCCGAGAAGCCTTTCTCCAGTCCGTGCCCTTTTCATCATAGCAACAAATTCATCACGACTGATTCTTCCATCCTGCATTCAAAATTGGATGATTGAGAATAAATTCATCTACTTAGTAAATTCAACGCTTAGGAATTTGATATCACCTTGTCTGAGTCAACGCTTAGGAATTTGATATCACCTTGTCTGAGTCAACCTCCTGGAATATGTCCTTTGCTACATTTGCACAATCGTGTGCTCCATCCTCCATTAAGGAATCTTGAAGCTCATCAGGCTCATATGACCATTGCCATCTGTCGAAATAGGAAAAAGCCTAGTGAAGATGCTCATCATTGGCCATCCTTTGTAGATAGAATGAAATGGCAAGAAATTCTCCATAGTCCGTGGTTCCTTTTCCATTCATGTCTACCTGTAGCAATATAGAGAATTTAGAAAACAGGAGACATCGAGTAGCTCTTAGCTCTTACACAAAAGATTCATTCAGTAGGATACATTGGACTTGGCTTTCCCATGATCAAATCCATACAAGATTGCAGCATGAGCTGCCATAATCCACTGGCTAAGGAAGGGGAAGAAGTATAAGATCATTTATCTTCCAATAAACAAAGAGCAAGAAATCTGTACAGAAATTTAGATTTCGAAAGTTCTGTCTCAACCGAACTATAGTAAGAATAAATTCTCTGAGAAAGAACAAGTTTATAGATATAACTTTTTTTCTTTATCAATTACAAAGAAAACACAAACCACATATCTCAAAAGTGACATCATCTGTGTACCTGAAAACTATTACCCATCATCTGATATTATCTGGTACAGCATCTACTCCACTCAATCTGACAATGCAAAGATCATTTTTTTTCATTATGGAGCATGGTTCTCATGGCTAACTTGTTTGATAGTTATTGTAATCAATTAATAACAAGCTAGACACTTTGTTCAATGCCGAACTTTTAATAATTAGATATTTTAACATTTTCTTCCATTTTCTATGGAGCGAAATCAATTTTACATGCATAATGGGACAAAAACCTAGAGCAAAAGAATTGTATTTACAAATAGTAAAATGATAACTTAAAAAATAGAAAGCATTTCAAGGTTCAGTAAAGAATGTAACCAAGCAAAAAATGAGCACTAATGCTCCCCAAAAACTACGTAAATGCAAAAAGCATGAAATCAAAGATTAGAGAATGGTGGTTGTATCAACAGAACAAATTTAAAGCATAATCAAAAAGGATTTTTCACATTTATCAAATAACTTAGCAAATGTGAACAATATTTTACCCATAACTTGTTTTGCAGTGAGTCGAAGCTTAGGATCTGGCTCCAACATCTGTCGTACAAGACTCTTGGTACTTTATGAAATGCTTGGCCATGGTTCCCTTTCGAAGTTTATTTTCCCACGTATAATGGCCAGAGCAACACCTTGTTCAGATTCTGTGAAAAAACTTCCTTTAGACAGGAGATTAATCATGGTTGCAAACATGATTAAAAAAATGGAAAAATGTATCATCATTCACACAAGCAGGTCTGAACTGAAGTGGAATACCAAAAAACGTGATTTCTAATGAATATAAAGCATTAAAGGTGAAAAGCATACAGTCCTAACACTACAAACTCTAAAGAACTGGAAGGCAGATGGAAACTGTAAAGCAAGAGTATGCCTGCATGAGAATAAGAAGCTTGCCACATTTTGAGGAAATTCAATATACCAGCCCAAATTGGAGGAACTCCACACAACAAGATATAGAGAATAAATCCAGCACTCCATATGTCTATTTGTGGTCCGTAGTTTCGCTTGAGCACTTCTGGATCCAACTTATACATTAAGATCATCAAACAAATACAATATACATGTTTAGATCTAAAAAGAAATTACAAGGTACTTGATTTGATGTATAAGAATATAAAAGGACAAGAAGCCATCTCACATTTTTCTATCATATACATAATTGTTAAACAAATTGAATACTTACAGAGTACTAAGAAAGAACTTTTTCCATATATTTTGCCTAAAATTTCAAAATTAATGAGCTTCCAATTTATTAATCATAGTGTTAAAACCCATAATAAAGCTAAGTTCCAACCTATATGTCATTGACATAGTCAATCTTACTTGTAACCAAATAACCAACGTGGGGCAAAGTTTATTTCCTTTGTCACATTTTTCCTCACATGACCAGGGCCGACATCTGAGCTCAACGAACAAATTTTACAGAACTGAGACAGACCAGAGACAAATGCATATGGCTTGAAGACAACAAAGAGCCAAGTCAAATCAAACTCTGATACAATGTTACCCAAAATATTTTTGTGGAGGATCGCATCTTATATCTAAGCCATTCTAGAACAGTATCAAGCAACAATTGATGTCTTTTTGTCTTTCTTCACAATTCACACTTGTAATTCTTACAGAAGTTCTAAAGGATCAAAAATAAAAAAGCGCAGAATCCTATACCATAGGAGTTCTTCTAATTCCATTTTTCTTTTCTGGGGATCAGAATCTCTCAAGGAAAATTTAAGCATAAAGTTGATTTAACTGTTGTGTCCAACAATAGTCCAATCATCGTCTATTGGTTCTTTTAGGTAAGTGAGTTGTTGACTTCTAACAAGTACAAAACTATCTGACATTAAATTTTTCCAAGCAATATATTTTTAAGAAAATTATAACTCCTATACTTCAATTTCTGCCACTCTTAAAGATTACATAATACCTTAGAACCGTGGTGGGATGTTTATCAAACCATCAAAACATTTGTTCATCCATATTTTTATTCAGGATAATGATTTCAAAGAAACTTCATATCATTTCATTGTCACAAGACAACCTTCCCTTTAAATTAAACTAAATCAAGTAAAAAACAAGTAGTTAAAATAACAGAAACCAACACAGTGAAGTATGAGCTTCGTGCATTTATAGACAACTGACAGGATCTTTGGACAATCATACAATGCAAGAAAGAAATTCAACACAAAAAGGGGAAGAAGATGATTAGTGCATTTAAATATACATCAGTGATGCATTCATGAATCTCTGTCTATTGTAAGGGAGCACACATTTTGACGAGTAAAAATGACTACATTTATATTACTTTATTCCTCATGAGTAATGAAAACAAGGAAATTATTTTCATTAGCCAAATGAATTAGAAAAACCAAGGCAAGCGTAGTAGTCATGTCATCTACATCAACCAATTATCATAGGACAGCTGTAATCAGATAAACTATCAGGCTGTTTGTATAGACTGAAGCAAAATGATAAGAATACGAGGTGAAACCTTGATGCAACCTATAGTAATAAAAAAAAAAATTTAATACTATCCTCACCGAATCTCCTCATGTGGTTGCTTTATTATACATATACAAAATAATGTCGGGCTACTATCGTTGCTTAAGTACCTTAACTAATCCTATTTGTTCCGTCTTATTGAGCACACACTCTAATAATACTAATAGACGCTTCTCCTCATATAATTAATCCGACTTAATCCTACTCTAGCGTCAAGTTTCCTTCATAGTTGATAGGACATTGCAATCTCTTGAGTTCACGGTCTAACTTTAATCCAATGTAATTGTATTCCTTCATTCAATCAACCGAGTCAATGAACTCATAACCAGTGTTTTAGAAAGTGTGCCATGGCAAAGCTTGGTCTTGCCGCTAGCCAAGCATTACGCTTTTTTTATGCCTAGTCTTCACCTAGGCCCACTTAGACTCATAAAAGTTTAAAGCTTTGGCCTTGCACCTAGCCACACTTTTACCATTTTTAGAACATTTCACGTAACCAAGCATTTCACTTCCTCTTCTTTAAAACACACTCTCAACTGACAGCTAAAAAATCTCCAAATTTCTCTGTTTATATCCTAAAACTACCCAAATCCTTGCCATTTCTCTCTATCACCTTCGGTGGAGTTTTGGATGGACTGCAAAGCACCAGAAACAAATCCATCTTTCCTCAATTCTAATAAGTCCAAGTTTCCCGAAAAGGATAATTGTCTTCACCTAAGTATGACACTCGCTCATTGGTAATGTAGTCCCGCCAACTTCTTCAATGTCCCTCTGATTCTGGACCAAAACCATATACTTTTGCTCTCGTTTTATTATTTCCAATCATCTTCATGATCCATCACCATATTTCAAAGAAAGAGAAAAACCACCTTTTAATTATATTTCATCAAATATCTTGATTCCTACCTTGGCTCTCGCTTATCATTTCCAATAATCTTCATGATCCATCACCACATTTCAAAGAAAGAGAAAAACCTCTTTTTGATTTTTTTTAATTAAATATCTTGGTCTTTCTCATGTTGAAGTTTATAAGCATTGTGTTGACTATATAAGCTATTTTCAGGAAAGAAAAACAGTTTAACTGCAGTTGATGTATTGACATTTGATATAATCATGGGAGTCAAGGTTACACTATGTTTACCCTTTCTGGAACTTCATAATGGGTACAGACAAAAATCCCACCCATCCCTTGAGGCAATGGATATAGACTTAAGCGAAAAGATAAGAACCCAAGGTCAAACCTTGATGCAACCTATAGCAGTAGAGAAATTTTTATTACTATCCCAACTAGATCTCCTCATGGCTGCTTTAATAGACATGTACAAACTAATGCTTGCCTACTATCGTTGCTTTAGTACCTTAATTAATCCTATTTGTTTCCTGTTTTACTGATCATGCAGTCTAATAATGCTAATCGGCTCTTCTCAGGACATAAGGCAATCCAACATAATCCAACTATAACATCACAGTTTCCTACATAGTTGATAGGACATTACTTTTTCTTGAGTTCCCAATCTAACTTTAATCCAATGTATTTGTATTCCTTCATTCAATCAACTGAGTCATTTAACAGGGGCGGATGTAGTTGGGGGGAGGCTGAGTTCCCGCAGCCCATATGGAAAATTAAGAATAAATTATTCAATTTTGGCCCAAATATTTGTGTTAGCCCAGCTCCAGTTTGAATCCCAACCCAAAACCCAATTCTCAATTATCCAAATTTTGTTAAAGAGACTACAATTATTAAATGCTCCTTTCATGACATTCATGGTGAATATCTTATTGTCAAATTAGGTGTTTTATTTAAAGCATGTTTGACTAAATTTACTTTTACTAATTAAGTAAATTATATATTAGATAATTTGTATTGATCAAATCTAAAAATAAATTACTTATTTTAATAGTTAGTGACACTACATGTTTTACTAAGCTTAAAAGTAATTAGTTTTTTTTTTTTTATTTGTACGTATGTTTTCATATATTACTTATTCATACTTATGAGAAAAAAGTTACTTGTTTTGATCGTGAAATAAATGTTATGATCAAAATAAAGAACTTGATCTAGATTTGATCTTGTCAATAAAAAGAATATTTGTTAAAACTTATTTATTTATAAATTAATCTATATTTAAGTATATTCTTAAAACTGAGCCAAACATGGGCATGAATAAAATCTAATGTCTTTGAACCAGAATTTGTAGTCGATTTTTCTCATTTTGGACGTGATTCCTCACTTGCGATGAAATGTAGTGATATAGAAAATTGATATTCACAGGAAATAATATTTTGAGACAATAATATATAGTGATATATTATTGATTGCGTGTTTCAATAAAAGCTTTCAATTGTTTGGAAAGAGTGATCATCAAAGTTATTTAGAACAATATTCATTAAATAATCTCTTAGTTTTTCATTAGTGGATATGATAATTTGCTTATTTCGATCATGATTCGATCAATTTATATTTTTTTAAAGTAAGCATCGATTTTCTATTTAATAAGTAGAGATAAAAAGGTCTAGTAGGACACCTTAGGGTGAGATATCTAGAAGTGTCGTACACTCTTTGTCGTGAATGTTATGAGTTTAGCCTCCTAAACTCGATCTATTGTGGCGCGAGTTTTTTAAATATCAGCACATCCTAACATCATTTTCTAGCTCCGTCGCTGTGAGTCAATGAACTCATAACCAAGCATTTCACTCACTCTTCATTAAAACACACACTCAACTGATGGCTAAACAATAGCCAAATTTCTCTATTTAATCATAAATCCTAAACTACCCAAATCCTTGCCATTTCTCTCAATCACCTTCGATGGAGTTTTAGATGGACTGCAAAGCACCAGAAACAAATTCATTTCATCCTTCCTCCCCACTTCTGATATAATAAGTCGTTTCCTGAAAAGGATAATTGTTTTCGCCTAAGTATGACACTCGCTCATTGGTAATGTAGTCTTGTCAACTTCTTCCATGTCCCTCTGATTCTGGACCAAAACCACATACTTTTGCTCTTGCTCTATTATTTCCAATCATCTTCTTGATCCATCAGCACATTTCAAAGAAAAAGAAAAACCTCTTTATTTTGGTTCCTACTTTGCTCTCGCTTTATCATTTCCAATCATCTTCATGATACATCAACGTATTTCATCATCAGGAGAAAAACGTCTTTTGTAATTTTTTTAATTAAAATTCTTGGTTCCTCTCATGTTGCATATTATAATCATCGAGTTGACCATGTAAGCTATTATCAGGAAAGATCAACAGTTTAGCTGCAGTTGATGTATTCTATAATATATTCGTAGTAGTCAAGGTTACATTGTTCACCCTTTCTGGTACCAATTTTGCTTGATGAACATAGGAACAACAAAATAACAAGTTTCAAAATCATAATTACATAAAAATTTTGCTTGATGAACATAGGGGGTGACTCCTTTGTTGACACAATAGCCAAGTGGCACCCCCCTATTGGGGGGTCGTCGGGCCCACCCAGCGACCCCCCAATAGGGGAGTGCCACTTGGCTATTGTGTCAACAAAGGAGTCACCCCCTATGTTCATCAAGCATTATTCTTCTGGTACTTCATAATCCCACCCACCCCACACAGAAAAATAAAAAATAAAAAAAAATAGAAAAACGTACAAAAAACGATCCTTGATTCTGTTGAGAACACTGTAAGGGGCTTAGGGAAATCAACATAATTTCTCCTAACTGGTCCACTTCAGGCTTGTCCCCACCAAAGCTATTCGAGAAAAAAATTATTTTCTAGGTGATGTATTTGCAGAGGTGATAAGAACTTGGATGAAACTAGCAATTATACTACATAATATTTATATCTGCAGAGAAATAATAATAAAGAACAGTTAATAAGTGCAACAACATCAAATAAATTCTTCTAATCAACCTCTTTGCTTCAGGAACGTTATCCAGAAGTAATTAAAACTATTCATTTACCGGGCTTAAAGAAGATTGACAAGCCAAAAACAATTGCCTTTAGAGGTGAATTCTCCTTTTTATTTGCAAATAAAAAATTCTCAGGCTTCAAGTCTCTGTGGATCACCCCATGCTTGTGGCATTGTTGCACAACCTCAACGATGGTCCTAGTGACTGCAGCTGCCGCCGGCTCCGTGTAGTGCCCACGTGCCACGATCCTGTCGAAGAGCTCCCCACCCTCGCACAACTCCATCGCCAAATGCACAGCATTTTCATCCTCGCACGCCTCCTTCAACCTCACCATGCCCGAATTGTCAGGCACGTGCTTCATAATCGCCACCTCCCTCCTCGCATCCTCCACATCCACACCTGTCCGCAGCTTCCGTTTCGATATCGACTTGCAACCCAATAGCTCCCTAGTCTCCCGTTCAATGCACAAATACGTAACCCCAAATTCTCCTCTTCCCAGCTCCTTATCAACTAATTAGTTCTCAATATTTTCCTTTTTAACATCATTCAAAACAGTAATAGCCTTTTTAGTGTTGGCAGTTCCAGACTTGTCAGACGCCCCTGATCGTGGCCGGAAAATTGGTTGACTTCACGTCTTCTCGGGCAACAGCCGCCGGAGATCTGCAGCAATTTTCCATTCAAATCAGGTCCAATTTAACCAATTTCGGACTTCTCCCTGAGTCTGGCAAAAACTCTAACGCCTAAGTGGTAGCTAGGGCTTCACATGTAAAACCCAGACCCCCATAACAAATGTAGATACAGTACCGTATAGCTTAAGATCAAAATGTCACTGATTTGTTTGCGCTGCAACAATTAGTGGTGCCTAAGGTAATTGTTCAGATGCGTTTGTGGGGGTAGGTGCTCTTTGATTATTTTATTATCCAACCATGATGCACATCTTGCTTTTAAACTTTTTACATTCTTCCACGTGCCCCGAAATCTTTGATTTTTCCAACACCTTTTCACATGTTTGATTCTGTGATATTTTTGTGCAAGCATGAATTTTTTCGGGTAACTGCAAGTACTGGAAGGTCGTAATGGGACGGGACGGGACGGGAAAAAGAAACAGCAGGATGCCACTGGGTTCCTGGGTTGGGAAACTACGCAAAACTTATAACTGTCAATCAACAACTTAAAGCACTATCAAACAAGTACATAATGATAAATTGCAACATCACGAAACTGGAAGCTAGAAACAATGTTGTCAAAAAGTAATTAAAGAACAAGAACAAAGCTCAAACCAAAATTTATACTTCATTGTTAAATATTTTGAAGATATATTTTAGATTTGGTCTAACAAGAATACACAAGTCTTTGACTTACATAATTTTCTGTGGAGAAAAAAAATCTATTATTGAGGCAATCTTAAATTATTGGACAAGATATATAAGGGATGAATAAGCAGGCATTATTTGTGAATTCCACAAAATTTATGCTTAAAAAATGATTTAGTCGATTATGAATATATTATAAATCGAGTCAAACAAGAACTTAAAGAAGGGCATTAATGCTAAAATTACAAAGCATTGAAAGAAAATATATTTTTTTATAAAAAAAATTAAAGGAAAGATGTCATGCATTGTTTGTTAGATGAAAAAAACTACAGGTACAGGGAAAAAAATAGAATTTGTATAGGAATTTGAAAATATTGCCAAAAAAATCGGGGCCCACCTGTTTGTGTGCATTATGTCCGGCTTCTATGGGTATCTTTCCTGTACCTATAGTATTGCTCTTGTAACATTTGCAAACCGTTGATATGTAAGGGATCATGATGTCTGGCTTCTTCGACATACTAATAAATTAAAGTAAGAATGTCTCTCCTCTGTTTATTTCAATGGCACCTAAAGCTGCGTAAGTTGGGTTACTATTGTAATCTCTACTTTTAAAACTTCAAAGGACTAGCCATTTGTTTCACTTGGTTTTCAATATGTTTTCTGAAGAAAATAAAGTCACTAATAAGAAGGAGAAAGAAAACTAAGTAGTGATCATCTAGTGTTTGTTTGTTCTTAGTTGAACATGCAATAAATCTTTAGTTTTTCAAGTTTGAGATTGATGTTATTTCAATTTCAGTTTTAGATGGACTTTGTCATTTGTACACTGAATTTATACACTTTGATTTACACTTGAATTGTTGTCAACAATGCATTGGATAAAAAAACTGATTAAATTTAAATTGTCCAATTAGGCAATACACTTGGCAAAGTATAAACCAAAGTGTAAATGTTGCAAGATTCATTTTTGATTTGTCCAAAAGCCATCGGAGCTCCACATATTGTCATTGGGGAAGTGCGCGATTGAGATTAGAAAATATTTATATTTGATGGGAATTAAAATTTAAATTTTAATCTAAACCAAAATCAACAACTAAATGTAATACGTATTTCATGGGACTCGTAACATTTTAATCACATATTTCATCGATTTTAATTAAATTTTACTAAAAAATTTATTTTAATCCCTGTTGTAGGAATGTTCATGTTAGTGACAGTAACAGCATGAGCCTAAAGCTTTGTACCAATAAAGGAAATCTATTTATATTAGATAAAGGAAAACTCAATTCAATGGAAAGGTGACTAATTGAATTATTGATGGTAAATTAAGCAATTTTTTTCGCTCATCTAGAGGAGAACTTTGAAGGTCGAAAAAGCACATTATTTGAACGCTTCTTTATTATTTATTTATTTATTATTTTGTGTGTGTGTGTGTGTGTGTGTGTGAGCGAGAGAGAGAGAGAGAGAGAGAGAACTGAGAAGAATGATCCTACGGGAGAAATGAATATTGGATTGCACATGCCAGGGGATGAAAGTTCTGAACCCGGTCCATATATTGTAAGCCCATCAAATTCAAGCTGTTATAGGGCCCGCAAAACAATTCTTGGTTATCAAATGGAATTTGACACGAATACCACTACAACAGGACATATATCAATTTGTAGGATCTATTATACTTAGAACATCTCCAATAAACTTTCTATTTTTAAAGGGAAAATTACGAAAAATCAAGTGTTTAAATATTGAATTTTAAAAATTGGATTGAAAGTTTAATTAATCAAAAATAATATTAAAACCCTAATTAATAATCATAATTTTATCAATTCATTTCACCATCTCGTCTCCTCCCCTCTCTCGCCTCTCTCTTATTCCATCCCCTCTCTCTCTATATATATATATCTCTCTCTGTCCTCTCTCTCTCTCTCTCTCTCTCTCTCTCTATTTGTGAACGGCAGCGTCGCGACGCTGCACCGACAGATGTCGACGACGACTCACACGTAGCGGTGCGGTGTTGTGTAGTGGGTGCATTGTGTGGTGTGTGGGTGTTGTGTGGTGTTGTTTTGGGGGCGATGGCGATGGTGAGTGGTGTTTTAGCTGTTGTCTCTCTTCTTCCCTTCTCTCTCTCTCTCTCTCTCTCTTCATCATTTATTTGTGAATGGCAGCGTTGCAACACTGCGCCGACTAATGTTAGCGATGACTCACGCATAACGGTACAGTGTTGTGTAATGGGTGTTGTATGCGGTGTTGTGTGCTGTGGGTGTGTGTGTAGTGGTGGAGTGGAGTTGTGGTGGTGTTGGGGAGTTTTTAGGTATTTTTTTGTTGGTTATACGGGTAGATGTGTAGGTGGCTATGTCGAATTGACGGCGATTTTGGTGAGGTTGTGGGGTGGTGCGTTGTTGGATATGTTTGGTGGGGATTTTTGGCTGTGGTTGTGATCTGGTGGCTATGGTGGTTTCTGGTGGTGGTCGTGTAAACAGTGGAGACGTGGGTTATGTTGGTGAAGTTATGGGTTGGGTAATATACAAGTGATTAGTGGTGGAGGTGATTGTTAGTGGCTTTGTTGGTGTTGTTGCGGCGGTGGCGGCATGGTGAGGGTGGTCGAAAGTAACCATAGTGGTAGGGCGGTAGTCTGTGACCAAATGTTTGGTAATTTGTGACCAATTACTCAACTGTGACCTAAAAATTAAATAATATGTGATTCAAAAATAATTTGTGACCAACTAATTTAAAAATTTGTGACCTCGAAATAATGTGACGTACAAAATTTTTGATTTATGACCTCGAAATAATCTATGACCAATTAATTTTAAAATATGTGACATGTGACCTATAATTATGTATATGTAACCATTAATTATATAATTGTCATCTTATTATATTTAATTACTAAATATTTTTATTTAATTTACTAAAGCCTGATTTTTGCATTAATCAAACTTAAAACCTGATTTATGAATTGAATATACACCTTACTTTTGAACTCTTCTCTTTTAGAATAGTAGATTGATAGAGAACGTGTGGTTAAAAATAAAGGAAAAGTTTTTGGATTGTGTGTAATATTATTTTATTGAAAAATGTGTAGTTAAAAAAATGCATTTTGAAAAAAATAGGGATCAAATAATCTACACTTTTAATTGAACTTATCATTTCATTATACATCACTACTATATAAACACGAGAGAAAATCTCTAATGAAGATAAATTGCTTATCGAAGAATGATCCACTTTAGAAGCCTTAATTGCCAATCAGAACAATAAATTAATCTATATTTTCGAAGTCTGATACAAGCAGTTGGAGACCACGTATTGCAAATTTCAATTCGTACTCCAAAGTCGAAGCCGTACCTTATTTTGTTTAGCTCTCATTTGGTCTTGANTACTCCAACAAGCTCTTTATATTCAACACTTAATTTTACTACTCCCAAAAAATGTTTATTATTTCTCTTTATCTTTTATTTTAACTAGTTTTTCTTTAGATTATTTTATTATTTTTCTACATTGAAAATTGAAACTCTTTGAATACATTTAATTATAGGAAGTGAGTTTGGCTCTCCAAATTTGGACAGTCAAATCCACTCTTTAAATTAAAATGTTAATTTAAAGAGTCTTTTGAAACATAATTTTAAATATTAACTCTTTAAATTAGAAATTATCTCATGTTTAAAGAGTCTCTTGGAGACGCTTTTAGTATTTTATAAAAATAGGCTAATGCAGAGTCGTATTTATAATTGGGTACTCCTTACGTCATTTCCATTACCGTAAAGTTAATGTAAAATAAAAAATCCAAACAGTATTAAATGTCAGATTACACATAAGTCACGTGCATAGCTCTTCCTATAAATCAAATTCAACGAGACCGATTGTTATATTGAAGAAATTATCAAATTTCTATACATGGATTAAAAGCATAGATATATTGACACTCATATTCCATTTCTCAGCATCAAAATAATGCATACTTATATTTATTGACATTACTAAATACTCAATTACGACTCTATTACGTACAATGCACTGGCGTTCACTAGTGTATATAAGAGAGATGGTGAAATCGGTCACCATAGCAATAGTTTAAGCGTAAAGCACGTGGATTAACATATGTACCCACTTGATTTTTTTTATCCACAGGCTAAGAGGGCTAAGATTGGTTATATAGCTGAAATTGATTATGTACCATTTGATTATGAACGTAAAATTGGTCAACCTGAGATTGATTTTTTTAATCACTAGAGGGCTAAAGTCAATATTGTTAAATTATGTACCATTATTAATTATTTGACATTAAATTTTAGCTGTTGACTGTTACAATTCATTATAGTTCGTGGATATTAAGGATGATGGACTTTTATATACACGATTTATTAAGTGAGAAGAATGCTTTGATAAAATAAACTTTAAATGGTGGATTTTTTTTAGCGACGTTCAAAAAAATGTTTTTTTACTAGTTATTGACGTTGACAGACAAATTTCTATACTAACTCTCCTAAATGCGACCCTATATTTTTCTTATTGTTGTCGTTTTCATTTTCTAGAAGCAATGGACTTTTCATTAAAGACACATTTTTATTGGCATGGAAGGAAGAGCCTATTTTCTGTTCGATTTTTGTCTCTGGTCTTGGAAAATTAGCAAACCTAGCCATCGTTTACGGTTTCCACCCAAAATGTTGCAATGACTATCTTACCCTTCAACTTAAATAAAGAAAATAAAGAAACCAATAAATGGAAAAACAAAACTAAAGGAAGAAATGAAAAAAGGGAAATTTTCATAGAGGGTCCCTAACCTTTTTAAAAAGTGCAATAGAAAAGAACAATAAAAATGAAAATTCTTCATCTTCCGAACACCTACCCCGCAACCTCACCCATCCCATCCTGGCAACCGCCTCTCCTCCCCACCAACACCTCCACTTTGTGAATGGTATCCCAAAACGTGTCAGTATTATGCATTATGTCCAAATAAATTTTTGGATATAATTACTTTATTTATTATCATATGTAATTAGTTCTATTTACTAATTATTTAGATAAATTATTAAGAGTAATGGAGTTCGAAAAAATGCGAGTGATTGTGGGACGCATATCATGTTAATCCATTTTTAACTATCTCTAGCCATATAGACAAATGAGACATGGATATCATTAGTCAAGATAGGCTACCACTATTATACATTTCTTCATTGAAGGTAGTAGTTTATCTCACAAACTAGAGTGTGAAGGACACCAAAGTGAATATGTGGATGCTCATTAGATGAAACAAGTCTATTGTAAAACTTTGTAGAGATTCAACGTGACACTCTTGGTGTCAATGGATTATTTTTCAATGACGATTGTGAAACTTAGCATTAAAGCATCTGCAGGAGACTCTCTATTTATAAAAAATATCTTATACGTAATAAATAGGATATTTAAATGTAGAGAGTAGATTTTTTATATACTTCAACAATATTCTATATTTTGGCTATTCATTTTGCTTTTCTCAAAAAAAAAAAAAAAAAATTATCAATTTCTCATCATATTTTATTTAACATATTTTTTTTATAAGTCTTGACCAATCAATTTAAACGTAGTTTGAATAATTTAAGAAGTGGAGTATTAAAATATATAGCTTATTAAATGCAATCGTTGCAAAATTAAGAATAGATAGTGAGTTTGTATCTCTAAATTTGGAGAGTCAAAATCACTCTTTATTTTAAAAAGTTAAAATATAGAATATTTTAGAGTTTATTTTTAAACATTAACCCTCTAAAGGAAGGAGCATTTTACATTTAGAGATATTTTAAGACCTGAAATCTTCAAGGAGTCTTATGTGTAGACCATCATACTTTGATGGTGTTGAAAGTGAATCTATTTGGGGTTGTTAATAAGTCCGTTTGATAGATAAAAGTGGAAAGAAACTTCAATTTCATGTTAGTTGGAAAATAAAAACTCATCAAACCCGTAGGAATTCGTTTTTTATGAAAACAAAGAAAGTGTAACTTAAAATAGTTATACCTTGAAAATTTTCACATTACAATCAAACGGCCAATGTGGAATTCATTTTTCTTGAATGTGACATTTTCCATGGAATTTGTTGTAATTAAACAGAGCCTAATTGAAAATGATGTGAATAACATGAAGATTGGTGGATGATCAAGATGATATTCACCACTCCTAATTTGTGGACTTGAGTATTGATACTAGAAGTTATTAGCCAAGGTAAGGTTATAATTTAAAAGGATTTCGAATACAACTCGATGAATCAATAGTTATAAGTAACAAAGAATGGAATTGGTCAATTGAGATTGACACTACTCTACTTATCTCTACCAATTCAGATATAGTTGATTAAGGGATTGTATTTTCATGTTGACCGGATATTTTAGGTACTGTCTTATTACATGATTTATTCCTTCACACGAATAAC
The DNA here is from genome assembly GCA_903798255.1 of Fraxinus quadrangulata. Lineage (NCBI taxonomy): Eukaryota > Viridiplantae > Streptophyta > Magnoliopsida > Lamiales > Oleaceae > Fraxinus > Fraxinus quadrangulata. The sequence goes on from CAIGRB010042365.1 coordinate 24,412, forward strand.
CTTGATATATTGCTAGATATCAATT
>CAIGRB010042381.1:1218-30465 GCA_903798255.1 Fraxinus quadrangulata
GAATGTTTTTTGCTAAGAAATCTGACTTGCATCTCAAGGGGTACTGTGATGCAGATTGGGCGGCATGTTCAGACACTAGGAGATCTGTTACTGGCTATTGTGTCTTCTTAGGGGATTCACTGGTGTCATGGAGATCCAAGAAACAACACACGGTTTCCAGGTCTTCAGCTGAGGCAGAGTACAGATCAATGGCAGCAGCAGTTTGCGAGTTCAGTTGGTTGAGGAACATTCTCACAGACTTGGGAGTGCAACACACTAAGGCAGCATTGTTGTTTTGTGATAATCAGTCGGCTATACACATAGCTAGTAATCCCGTATTTCATGAACGCACAAAACATATAGAGATAGATTGTCACTTAGTACGTGATAAGGTCCAAGCAGGTGAAGTGAAGACATTATATGTTGCCTCACAAGAACAGTTGGCAGATCTCTCAACAAAACCTTTAGGAGGAGCCAAGTTCAAATCTCTATTACTCAAGATGGGAATTTTGAACATTCATTCCTCATCTTGAGGGGGCACGTTGAATTACATTTTGTATCATAGGGTTAATTTAGTCTTTAAACTTTCTTTCCCATTCTGTTAAAGATGATGATGTGTATATATAGCTACACACTGGTAGTGTAATTGGACTTCTTCATTTGAATAGAAAACAGAAAAACCAATTTTCCCGCCTCTTTCTTCCCTCTTCAATTTTCACTCTCTACATTTTAACACCAGTTACCATCATCATTATCACGTTGTAAACCAATTCAGAGAATAAAATTTTCAGGTTCACTTTCCTCCAGGTTGCATTGACAGGGTCCTGGAGAAGTTTTTCGACTAGGAAATGAGTTTCATCAACCCGGATGGATGCAAAACGCAGCAGACTGGCAGAGGAGAAAATATGTTGTGTGGATAATCGGCGGAGATTCCTCCAGTGGTCTCCATATGGGGAGAATCCAAGGGTGGTTCTGTTGTAGCCAAGGATTTTGCTCGCCAGGGATTCTGGTCGGTTGGCGAATATGATGTCGTTCTTTGTGAAGCATTGCTCAACCACTGAGTGGGTGGAAATAAGGAGGATCCCACGGAAGCCGAAATGGAGGTAGATGATGAGGCCATAGTTTTTGGACAGAGCTTGTAGAGCACGGTGGGGCAAGGTTTTGAGGTGGTGGAGATGTCCGAGTACTGGAAGAGCCGGGGGAGTTGGTGGCAGGTTTCTTGAATAATTATTCGAAATCAAACTTTTGAATATAAAGAAGATGGAAAAAATAAGGAGTAGAGAGCACCAGAAAATCCCCATTTGAAGGAAAGATAGCCTAACCTATTGTCTTGCAACTCTTTTGTTTATGTTGTGCAAGTACTACTTTATTTTCTTATTCATCTGTTCATGCATAGTTTTATGAACACTTGATTGCATAGTGGTGACTTGTTTTCTGTTTTCTTGTTTTCTGAACTTTCCTGGATGATTCTGGAAAAGATTATGTCAGGCTTACTATAAATGAAACAGGCTGTTTGTGACAGATTTGTTCTTTTCTTTTTCCATTTTGGCAAGATCCCAAATTGGGATGTGCAATATTCTCTGCAGATAAGATTTGTTTTTGCTAGCTTTCTACATTAACTATATTTGTTTAAAACGTTTTAATGTGTCTTTATCTTAATCAAATCTCTGCATTTCATATTGTTGAAGTTAAAATATAGGTAATCAATGACATAGTGAGTGACGCTTTAGCTTGTGTGCTTTACAACAAGTTCCAACTCCAACTCCAGCTCCGAGTTCCAGCTCCAACTCTAACTCCAGTCCTAACTTAGATTCCAACTCCAACTCCAACTACAATCTGGGAATCTTGTGCTGACACATAAAGCAACGTGAGTACCTGTCATCTTCTCGGGCATGGTATGATGAAAGAGGTGTTATATTAGTTGAGGAAGAGAAAGCTAATAGTTTATACATAGAATTTCGTTTCTCAATAGTATAATGATTTGGTAAAATGTGATAGTATGCTGATGAGAGTGTCGAATCTTTCAGATACATCTTGTTCTTGAAAGTTGTGGGCTTTCTTATACTACAATTTTATTTCCAGCTGTTTCATGCAATTAATAATTACATGGAATGCTTTATATCTTGGTTCAGATTGATAAGATACTGGTGGGACATAGGTTTTGGTATCATCGATTGATTTGTTGATCAAGAGAGGTAGGATTGGTAATGCATTTCAGCACAAGAGCGAGCTCCGCCAATGGCGAATGTGTATCATTTGCTGGTGCTTTTCTCGATGGAGCAGCTGAAGCTCGAGACATTTATGCTATCTAGGTTTCTTGTGGAAGCCAAGTCTACTGAAGTTCTATTTACTCTTGTATTGAATAAAGCAGATCTCGTTGATGAACACATAGTTCAGTGTTTTGAGTGCTTATTTTCCGTTTTTACAGAGCTTCAACTTGTACAGCCTGCTTTTTTTGATTTTTTTGCAAAGTAGTTCAGACAAAAACATGAAAAGCAGCAGTAGAAATTGTATGAATTATAAAAGGATTGACCTAGTTTATATACAAGTATCTCTTAAAAGCAAAAATTCTATATTTTGTATAAAAATAATCACACACACACAGTGAGTAAAATATAACATCGAGTATTATGAAAATAACTCTATATTTTCGAAGTAACAGACAATATGAGAGGAAAAATGCCATGATAGTGTTTGTCGAAAGACTTATTTCATTCGTACTTGTTTTCTTCAGTGCGTTCAGCTCTTTGAAGGATGTCCTTAACACTTTTTAGTTTGCCAAGAGCATCTCCCATGCTTATGCGCCCATCGGGAGAATCAACAGTGCAAGAAAGACCAATCTTGAAGATTGTGACAAGGCAATCATCTTGAATTTCTGGCTTATTGCATTGGCTCTCATCCCAAATACTTTTAACATTTTGAAGTAGCACAGGGTCCAGCACCTGATCCAAGTAGTTGGGAAAAGACTTTTCTACCCAGTTCTTTAGGCTAAGCCCTCTGGTGAAACTCTCGTCAGTGGGGTTCTTCCCCGTAAACAGCTCGAGTAGAAGAATACCATAACTGTACACATCCCCGGCAATGGATGGCTTCTCCCCGAAGCCATATTCTGCATATACAACGTTAATGGGTTAAAAACACTAGACGAACTTGAGCAAAATTTGACTTAGGTTACTAAACTTTATTTTGCTCCAAATCAGTTGTTTATTTCCAATTAAACCTGTATATCGACTACTTGGCAGACAAAAGCTGACACGGACTTGCAAACTGTTGTTTTTTATTTCAAATATTCAACTATGAAAAAAGCGCGTGTTACAAAATGAAGTTCAGTTACCAACAGTAGTAATTACAAGAATCAAGAGAACTAACCTGGTGGAATGTAGCCAATAGTACCCTTCAGAGTGTGTGTAGAACTAATAGCAGTCTGATTATCATTTCTCTCAATCAACAACTTGGCAAGACCAAAATCTCCGACTTTGGGAGTCATGTCTGAATCCAGGAGAACATTGCTTGGCTTCAAATCACAGTGCACTATGGGAATTTCAGTTTCATTGTGTAAATATTCTACAGCAGATGCAACACCTATTGCCAAGTCGAGTCTATCCATAGCATTCAATCCCTTCCCATCCTCATACCTTCTCTTTCCTCTTATCCAATCATCCAAGTTTCCATTACTCATGAACTCGAAAACTAAAGCCAGGAACATGTCATTCTTGTAATCTATGCTGGAACATACAGTAATAAGTTTAACAAGATTCCGGTGCCTAATACGTCTCAAAGCTGCACATTCTGCTAAAAAGATCTTCTGGGATTTAGCCATAGTCGAGTCGAGAACCTTAATGGCAACTGCAATTCCTTCTCGTATAAGTCCTCTGTAAACAGATCCAAAACTTCCACGTCCAATAAGATTTTCTTCCTTAAAATTCTCGGTTGCCTGTCGGAGCTCATCATAAGAAATCATTTGATGCTGTCCCCCAAAGGATTCAAAATTTCCCTTCACCATTCCTTTTCCTTTCCTAATGTAGAATAGCAAGCCAACTGCGAAACAAAGTGCTACTACTGTAATGGGGATTACTATGATATAGACAGTCCTTCGACGAACATGGGAATGTTTACATGCCAAATCCGGGCAAAGGTTTTGGTTGCCTTCCAAATAAACTTTCTGTGGATTTGAAAAATCCGGAATTTCTCCTTCCAACTGATTGAAAGAGAGATTTAAGAGTTTCAGTGACAGCAAATTTTTCAGGTCAAGTGGAATTGCCCCAGAGAGTTGGTTGGAGGACAAGTCAAGAATTTCCAAACCTTTGACTTCTCCTAAAGTGGATGGAATTTGTCCTGAAAACTTGTTTCTGGCAAGTAACAATTGCTCCAAGCTCTTACAGTTCCCAATTGACTCTGGAATATTACCTGATATTTTGTTGTCAGAAATGTTGATTGTCGCTACATTTTCCAGGAGCTCAATTTCTACCGGTAGAGGACCTGTAAGATAATTCTGAGAAAGATTAAGGAATGCACTTAATTTGGGGAGTCTAAGAATTTCTCTTGGTATGCTTCCATTGAGCCTATTATCAGACAAGTCCATGGAATTTAAATTTTGAAAATTTCCAAAAGTAGTAGGTATGCTACCCTCCAACTCATTCATGGATAGATCAATCCTACTCAATTTTTGCAGATTGCCTAAAGAATTTGGGATTTCACCAGAGAGATTGTTATCTGCCAGTCCCAGGATCTGCAATTCTGTCAACTGCCCGATTTCTTCTGGAATTTCACCAGAAACTGAACTGTAGCTCAAATTTAACAATTGTAAGCCCCTAAGCTCACCAATTGAGGGAGGAATAGTACCATAGATATTGTTTCCCTCCATGTAAAACTTAGTGAGAACCTTTGAAAGATTGCCTATCGAGTTTGGAATCTCGCCTTCAAAAAGATTAAAATCAATGGCAAGAAAGTCTAAACGGGTACTGTTAGACAGTAACTCAAGAAAATTAAGACCCTCTTTCCCTGAGCTGACAATCCTATTGAATCCTATGTTGTACATTTTTAGGTTGGGGAGGTTTCCGAGTCCTGGTGGAATAGTTCCGTGCAAAAGGTTATGTGCCATCCTAATGATTTCAATGTTTGTGAGATTGTGCAGAGACCATGGAATAGTACCCGTGAATTTGTTGATGCAAAAATTGAAGCCTAGAAGATTAGGCAGTGTTAGTCCAATGTCTCCAGGAAGATCACCGGACAAATTGTTGGAAGCCAAAGCCAAATAAACTAAAGAAGACATGTTGTATATTGAGGGAGGGACACTACCAGTGAGATTATTAATAGTCAGATCAAGATACTTCAGATTTCGAAGAAGGGACAAATCAGAAGGTATTGAGTTACCTAGCTTGTTTGTGCCTAAATTCAAATCATTGAGGGATGAAATGTTGGCTAGAGATGGTGGAATAGAGCCTGAGAGCTCGTTTCTAGCCAAATTCAAAACTTGGAGCCGTTTAAGGTAACTAATCTCTTCAGGAATTTGTCCTGAAATCTGATTTTGCATCAAATCCAGGACTCTGAGCTGTTTGCACTGACTTATATTACGCGGCACAACATCTTCCAGGCTGTTGAAACTCAGGTTTAGAAAACGGAGGCGAAGAAGATTGCCAAACTCATCAGGGATTTTTCCTTTCAACTGGTTATTTTGTAGCTGAAGTGTTGTGAGAAAGGAGAGATTACCTATATGAGGGCTTATGGAACCAGTCATTCTAAGGTTCGAAAGATCGAGTCGAACGACTCGCTGGCTTTGGTTGTTGCAGAAAACCCCAGTCCAGTTGCATGGAGAAAGATTTCCATCCCAAGTTGACAAAGGCGAATTAGGCGATTCCACTATTATTTGAGACTTGAATGAGATCAAGGCCTCTTTGTCAGTAGTTATGCTTAAAGAGGCTACAGATTGTAGATTAGAATAAGTGGAAATAAGTATCAAAATGACAAACAGAAGCATAGTAAAGTTGGAGAAATCCATCGTGAATGAGAGGAAGGATGTGTGAAGGAGGTAGAAACCGGGCAGTTTACTATATAGGGATTTGGGTGGGTCCCATAGTTAGTCAGACAACTTCCTTTTGTTCCAACTCAGTGACTTTTCTCAATTTGACCGTTTCAACTACATTTTGACGACTTCAGTTGGCATGCTGTGTAATAAAGCGTCTACTTCCCAAGTCCGCTCTATTTATTGCAAATAAAGGTTACGGTTTGTATTAGCTGCTTTAATTGAGTATAAGTAAAACATAAGAAAGAATGGTAAAATGAAAAATTTATGCTAAGATGGGAGTTTTCTGAATTTTTTTAAAAGATATAAGCGTCTCCATTGTTATAAACCTCATGGGAGATTTCTATAAATTTTTCAAAAAGTAAACAAGAAAAACATATACTTAAGAGATTGACTTCTAGTCGATATGAAAATTATAATGGAAAACATAACCAATTGAAATAGTTTCTTAGTTATCAAATATCATGATGCGGAGCATCATATGAAAGAAATAGGTTCCTTTAATTGATCTGTAATGAAATTATTCGTTGTTGTGTTGTAAATTACGATGGATATCATATTTGTATCTTGGTGAGTATCGATAAAGATCTCAAATTTTCTGATGAAAAAATCCATCGTTGATGACATTCAATGACATTTTCCCCTAAAGTCACGTTTTATTTATTTATATGGTGTCAATATACCACGTTACACATCCTAACAAATCATTATTATTTTAAGTAAATAATAGTGTGGTGGTAAAAGAGAACATCCTAATAAAATATTCTCATGACTCGTTTCATAACATGAACATAGTTTATTGTAAATAGTTTCACTCTCTCTTTGTTACAGCTTGACGATTTTGAAAATTCGGTCAACTAGTATGAGTCGGTCAACTTTACCCCCTTTAAGTTCACTGCTTCTAGCATCACCCTTTCAAACCCTATCAATTTTGCATGCACAATTTCAACCTTTGCATAGTGCAATTTCTACAAAGATGCGCAAATTTTGTGGATTATGAGATTTATGTGACTATTACAACGCTTCCAAGTCGAAAATTGGTGTTATCTTGCTGTATCACCCGGCAACAACCAAGGTTAAACAAGATTTAAGTGCGTGTTTGGCAAAATTTAAAATTACTTATAAGTTGGTCAAACTCTATTTCTATCCACGAACTAGATTCACAGCCGTTAACTACTTTTTAAGCACATATTCATTGGACCCAACACTTAAACTGATCGAAGCTGTATATATCGTTTGATACTGATATACTTAGTAAATTAGAATACACATGACTAGCTATACAAGATTAAATAACAGTTAAAGTACTGTACGCGATATCTTAGTTTATCCTCTATATATGTTGTGCGTGTTTGCTATGCAATATTAGAAGCAAAGATGGTCGTTTAAGGAGAACAATATCTCCTCTTAAAGGGACGGATATTCAGATTTGTGAGAGATAGGCTAGGAATTTGTGAGAGATAGGTTAGGAGAGAAGGTTTTCTCTGTTTTTTGGGAGGGGAATTCATCCTTAAAAAAGGATTCAGTTATAGAGTTTCAGTTTATGATGAATTATTAAATTTTTTTTTTTTTTTTACTTCATCGAATTTTTTACTTTTCAAGATTTTCTTAAAAATATCATTCCATTACTATATATTACAATTTTTTATTTTAGAGTATTAGTACTCAAATGGCAATTAATAAGCATTGCTATTAATTAATAAATCGTTTTCGGCCAAATTGAAATAATGAATTTATGACATGGAACAATGTTTAACATTGGATAGTTAAATTGAAAGTCATGATAGTCAAACATATACATATTGTCTATTAGAAGACTTAGACGAATATCACTACAGTAAACTAGATGAAAATTTTAATTACAATTATTAATATAAAAGTATTAAATATATTGTTTCAAATACGAGAATACTAAAAAATTAATTTTTTATTTATAATTTTTTAATAATTTATTTGAGACTCGTTTGTACTTTTTTTTTTAAAAAAAATTAATTTCTGATTTTTTTTAATAATTTATTTGAGGCTCGTTTACACACTTTTGTAAAAAAAATTGATTTAAAATTTTTCAATAATTTATTTGGAACTCGTTTGCACTTTTTAATTTTTTTTAAATTTCTAATTTTTTTCATAATTTATTTGGCATTCGTTTGCTTAATAATTATTTGGAACTCGTTTGCACTTTTTATAAAAATTAGGACTGCGGTTGTAATTAATTATTTATTATTTTTTTTATTTAAATAAGATGGTATATTTATTATTTCACAACTTTTATTGAGAAATTGGATGAAAATGAATATAAATGATGATTTGCGTATTTAAATGTGTAATTAAGGGTAAAAATGTCAAAAAAATGAAAGGTATAAACGTTTTTCATAATAATAATGAAATGTTGGGATATTATATGTGTTAATTACCATTTTAATAATTTTTTGGGACTCGTTTGTATTTTTTTTAAAAAAAATTGGGACTAAAGTTGTAATTAATTATTATTATTATTTTTTTTTTCTTATTTTTTGTCAAAATAGAAGGGTATATTTGTTAGTTGGTAGCTTTTAATTGAGAAAACGGATGAAAATGATATTTTGTGCAATAAAATGTGAAAATGAGGGTGAAAATGACAAAAATAAAATGTATGAACATTTTCCATAATAATAATGACTAATTAATATAAATATTTTTTATTTTTTCAACCCATATAAACTTACATGTGGAATCGTTAAACTAGTAAAGACAATAATATTTTAATCTAGAGATAACAGGGGCAAACAATTTTCGTCGCTCTTTTGCCATGGAATCGTCCATTGTTCATTTTGTCCCAAATTTGTGACAATATGGAGTTTATCAACGAAGCTTTTACTATCAGATTTTCTAACTGATAATATATGATTTTATAAAGTTGGCGAGACTTGCTGAAAAATTTAGTGGATAATATGAGTTAGATGACTTGTTCAATGTTTGGGACAGGGAAATTTTTGTAACGTCTTGTAACGTCATTATCATTGCGCAAGAGTTGAAGTCAAATGAAATTTTGTACGATGGATAGTGCTTTCACTCTCAGAACGTGTTCGGGAGTGCTGTTCTGAAGTCCCAAAAGCATTTTTGAAAGTATAAAATTCCTTTTTATTAAAACTATAGATATTAGGTTCAAATTCGAAAAATACTTTTTAATTAAAAAACTTATTTAAGTTGTTTTGAAGAAGCTCAAAATTTAGGCTTTTCTTAAAAATTATAAATTCAGCTTTTATGGAAAGCTGAAATTTGCATTGGATGTCGTCATTCAATTATCAAAATTACTCATTCAAATAAAAACTCTCCCAACTTCCCGATTCATCTTCAATTTCTTTTTTCAAATAGCATAGCTTGTTACATTATTGAAATTATTATTGATAGGAACCCAAATTCTTACTAGCATCCTAATCACCATGAAAATTAATATTGATTTTAAATTCATTTCTCTTATCAATTTGTATAGCTTGTTGCAATAAAATTAATTTACTTTCACGTTATCATGATTTTTTTGAATTTATTCGTTGATTGAAATATACATCATTAGAAATTAAAAAATGTTTATACTAAAATAAATATATCTTGATAATTTAATTATACGAAAAAATTATCGACATATTTTCGCTAGAGTCGCAGTTTATTTGTATAGTGTCAATGTACCACGTTACACGTCCTAGCTAACCATTATTATTTTTCAATAATTCAAATAAAAAAGTTAGTCACCAAAAGAGAACATCCTAATAAAATATTCTTGTGATTCATTTCATGACAAGACAATAGTTTCAACAACTCTCTTTTTCATACAGCTTGACAATTTACAGTTACTGAAAATTCAGTCTACTTTACCTCTTTTTAAGTTTACACTAATCACTCTTACAAACCCTATCAATTTTGCACACAATTTCTACCTTTGCATAGTGCATCTTCTACAATGATGGGAAAATGTTGTGGATTGCAAGTTTATGTGACTATTTCAACGCTTTCAAGTCGAAAGTTGGTGATGTTTTGCATTATCATTGAGCAACAGTTACGATTAAACTTGATTTAAGTGATTGTTTGGCAATTATAATTGCTTATAAGTTGATCAAACTCTATTTTTATCCACATATTTTGTACAATTCACTACTTTTAACTCCTTGAGACACTAAAATTTAACTGATTACCATTGTCGGGTTTGCTATAGAAAACACAAGGATAAATATTTTTTTTTCCAACCCTTATAAAGTTACATGTAGAATCGTTAAAATCGTTAAGACAAAATTTAAAATCGTTAGTGACAACATAGGGAAAAGATTTGCTTCGCTATTTTGCCATGGAAATTGTTCGTTGTTAGTTTTTGTTTTTGGGTTTATCAACAAAGCTTTTACCATTCAATTTTCTGATTAAGAATTTTTGGAATTGCAAACGTGTCACGATACATTTCATCACGAAGTCACTATCTTTGTAGTGGTGTCAATATATGACTAATTTGCTTGTACAATAATTTCTCAATAATAAATTGAGTAACGCACTAATAGATAACATCTCGGTAAAACTTCTCATGCTTCATTTCACAACACAACAATAGTTGAATGTCAATTATTTGAAGTTTCAACGTTTATCTTTCATATACACTTTCATAATAGTACTTCGACAAATCAGTCATTCAACTTAATCTCTTTTATGTCTATACCTGTAAAATAATTTACTCAAATGCATAGGCTAAGTTAAAGTTATTTACAAGAAATTAACTTGTCAAAATAAATAATTTACTTATTTTCAATTAAAAGTTATTAAATTAAAAGTTACTTATACATAAGTGATTTGAAGCTTATCCAACAATTTTGAAGAAAAGGGAGCAATTGAGAAGATGATAACAGTCAAATAAAGGAGTCATTTATTGGTTGGACCTTTTAGATCCTACTCTACATAGTGCATTTTCTATAACGATATTGAGACTTGCCAACCATGGAAAAGTCTTGTGGATGACGAGTTTTAGATGACTAGTTCAATATTGCTTGGGAAAAGGGGCAATTTTGGTGATGTCTTGTAACATCATTGTGCAACGGTAAATATATAGACGAGTAAACTTGCTAAGTTTTGGGCAATGATAGGATAAAAGATAAAATTTTGACCCGTCTTTTCATTTTTAGAGTGTGTTTGGAGAACTTTTTAAAGCCCAAAAGCACTTTTGGAAAGGTCAAAGTGCTTTTTGTTGAAATTATAAGGGCCCATTTGGTATAATTTTTGCTTATACTTTTACTTTCCATAAAAGAGCTTTTGAAGGAAATTAACTTAATTTTTATTCAAAAATTAATTTTTAAAAGTAATTCTTATTTTGAAAGTGCTTTTAGAGGAAATTAGAGAAAGTTACAACCAATTTCCTTTAAAAACTTTTTTAACTACCAAAAGCACTTTCATAAAATCAGTCAAATGAGTTCAAAAGTAACTTTTGAACCTCAAAAGTTCATTTTGACGTATCAAAAATCATATTAAACGGGCCGTAATTGTTTGATTAAAAGCCAATTTTTTTTTTTTTTTGATCAAAACTCGACTTTTTAAACAGTTTTGAAGAAGCTAGCTTTAATTTAATTTATTTCATTCTCATACTCATTTTCCACCACATATTTACACATTAAAATATTTTACACGTAGACTCAAAATTGTTTCCTATTTTTTAACTAGGCATTTTTCAAAAAATACTATTTAAAACATAATTTATTTTTTTTCAAATTAAAGGTTACCAAACAAGGGCTTAAAAGTTTTTTCTAAAAAAATTCTAAATTAAGCTTTTAACAGTAAAGAATGATTATTTATTTTTAATTTTGATGAACAAAAAACCTATGGGTTAGTTTAGACAAAAGTCGCTAAAATTTGTTAAAAATTTCAAAATTCTCATTGAAATAAAATTGTTACAGTAGTTATACAAGTTTCTAACAATTAGGCTAATGTTAATCCGATTGGAAGTGTAAACCTAAAATTATACACGTCAGTGTTAAATTCCAACACAAACACAAACACAAATATTGTTAACTAGTATGCCATACGAGACAAAAATGTCATGCCTTCAAAAATTCGTCAACAGAAATACTAAGTTTCACATATGATTTTAGGTTAGCTAGTCTAGACGAGTAACCATTAGTCTAAATGTTAGAAACAAACTACCATAGCAAGAAAACTACTTCATAAATGTTTAACAAACTTTAGTGACCATTGATGAAAATAACCCCAAAAAACTTAAACTAATGATATATTTGAGCCTCATTAATTTTTTAGGATAATAGATATTTTAATAGTGATTTTTTGAAAAATATATGTTTAAAAAGTAGGAAAAAGTTTTAAATTTACATAAAAAAATAATTTATTAGGAGGATATGTTATTAAAAATGAGTTTTAAAAAAAAATTAAATAATGGACCTCAAACATGGCTAAATTTTTATTGGAAATTACACGCGCTCGCACACACCTACTATTCAACTTATCATTTCAAAAATAAGGTATAAGCTTTTTTTCTTTCAAAAATTAAGTGTATCCCACCCACCATAAACCCTAATTCACCTATTTTCCAAGCCACAAACACACCCACACCACCACAAATGCTGCCCACTACCACGTCGTCGTTAACATCGATTGTCGCTATCACAATTTCTTTAGCATTGTCGTGTCGTGACTGACGATGCACCTAAGATGGCGCATCACCTGTGGCTAGATACGGCACCGACATATAGAGAAAATGAATGGGTAATTAGGGTTTGGGTGAGGATTTTGGGATGGGGACCTTTAGTGTAATTTGTGATATTGTAGACCCCTACTTACAATTTCAGATCGAGAGTTAGTTTGTAAATGATGATAATTCGTGTTGGTGATGATGGTGACAGTTGAATGGGATGAAGAACGTTTGTAAGCAATTATTTGGATGATTACTATCAATAAAATGTATAATTTGTGGCTAATAAATAATATGTGATCTTAAAAAAAATGTACGATTGAGATTAAATTTGTAATTGTTACTACCAATTTGTGCCTTATGATCGTTTGTAAATATAATCATAATTTTTTGTTATTGTAACATCAACCATCTAATTTTGAAACTTTTTCAGGAGCTTCTTACCTGTACTCATCCAGTCTATTAAGGCCCATTACATGTACGGCCCAAACCCATATCTATCTTGCTAACAACTTTCTCGTTGTCATTTCCTAGATTCTTCTCCGCCTGCTCCATTTTCCTCTGCGTTTACTGCATTTTTTCTTTCAATTGGCCTCTTCACTCTCCAACTAGCTCTTGCAATCAATGGGTGAAGTTGAAGCCTCCAATACCCCATCCCTAGCCGAGGTAATTTCGTTCCCGTATTCTCATTTAATTTTTATTGTTCTTAATTTTTTTTTCTTTACTGTATTTTGTAATTTAATGATTCTCCGTGAAATTCTGTTATTTATCTCTGAGTTTCATGATCTATCAGATTTGGTGTTGCTAGATCAGTTTTATTTGAGAGAGTTTAAATTATATTTATATTTTTTTAATTCAAAAATGTAATTGAATATTTTCCTGCTTAAATTTGGAGGAATAAATCGGTAAGAGTGAGCACATCTTGTTAGGAATAAAATCTCACCTCGAGTAACGATGAAAAACATATACTAATTTATAAGTGTGTTCGTTATTCCTGTTAACAAGTTTGACCTATCTAACCTAAAGTCTTGATATCATATCACAGCCCGTTACTTCGGTTCCATCTTAAAAGACCAATTTTATTAACAGAAGTAACATAATCTTTTATAAGTTGGTCTATATTTTCATATTTAGTGGAATTTTTATTCTTTAATATGCCATCGCAAGATGGTGGCTCGTTTGAGCATACCATTCTTAAAATCCGTATACTCATTTTTAAATATTAATATAATCGAATTACTCGTTGGAGTTTAATAAACTCTGATATCCTGTTAAAACTTGGGGTTCTATCTCAAAAAGTTTCCTTGTTAAGTAAATAAATGAATTTCTCCTCTTATGATGTATGATTAGGGTTTTATAGTGAATCAAGCACTCTTGTATTAGGTTTGTAACCCGGGCTCTTCAGATACTGGAGCTATATTAGAACTTTTAACCTTTTTAAAGCTGGTTTACTATCAGAAGATAATATAAGCCTAACGATATATTTTAGGTTCATCCAACGAGCTTGTCGAAAGTGTAAGCAGGCTAAAACTTAGGTCTTGATTGGCTCATTTACACCTTATCTGGGTTTTTGCTAGACAAGAACAAGATTGAAGACTTCTCTGGTACAATAGTTAAATTGAAATAATAAAAGTCCCCATGGAATAGGGGAGATGCTTTATAAATTGACAAAAGAAACCTATACACTGGGAAGCACCGACACGCTATCAGCGTTATCGTATCGAACACTGGTCTGTTTCTGACACGACGTCGACTCTTGTCGAAGATCTCTTGCGGTATGCCGGAGATGAAGAAGAAATGAGGTTGGCAGTTGAAAACAGTAAGCAAAATCGGAGGCAGCAACACTCATGAAGAAGAAATACAGAAACGGCTAGAAGAAGTGCAGAAACGGCTGAGGAGGAAGAAGAAATGCGGAGACGCTAAGGAAGAAGAAGAAATGTAGAAGAGGAGTGTTTGGATAGGTTTTGGAAATGAAGAGGCATGGTATATGTTTTAAGAATGAAAAGACGTGTTTGGACTTTGAGGAGTAAACCCAATTATTGAAATCTACTATTCAAGTCAAATGTGTTGGGCCCCAAAACATTAAATAGTCTACAAAATTTACTTTTTCTATACCTATCAAATAGGCTCTCTTTTCAGTTTCACCCTCAACAAACCAAAAAATTTATTTTTTACCATTTTAACCCCCAATAAAAAATCAAACATACAAAGGAAGTCAAATCCTCAATCCCCTTTTTTATAATGGTAATACACGAAAATTGCAAAAAATTTATTACTTAAGACTATTAAATTAAAAAAAATGATATTTTAATCAACGTGTTGGCTACGTATCGTGTTAGAACCTTTTCGAAAAATCGAGTGTTGGCGTGTCTGATACGTATTGTGTCGGACACTCGTGTCCGTGTCCATGTTTGTGTCTATGTCTGTGCTTTTTAGTCTATACATACGGGGAGAAGTTCAAATTCCTATCCCTTTGCATTCTCTACCATGTATAGAACCATATAAATATATGCATTTCATATGTCAAGAGTTGACGTGATGTGTGGTATAACAAAGTTTTCAACACTTAAGCTGTATTAGTTATATATTATCATTTACGAGATGCAAGAGTCTGAGTTCAGTCCTAGAATAGTAGGTATTTGTGCGAATAAAATTAAGCTCGAGTTCTTACTACTGTAAAATATCCCTCTTTATTTATAATATTGCTGAAATGAGAGTTGTTATCTTTTATAGATTACAAAGGAACCTTGTGCATTATATTGTTATTTTTCCCTTCAGAGGACTTCTCCCATTTTTGTTTCTGAATGACATGTTAACTTCTTCTTAGGTTTCCCTAAGGAATTAATCTTCGTTTGGAATTTATACTAAGTGCAAGTTTGTCATTGATATTAATGTTTAAGACCACTTATTTCTTAAAATTGTATTTTGCATAAATTTTTATTTTGTACTAGTATCTGATATACATCTTTTTCATTATGAATTGGAATCGAGGAAATGCAATGTTGTGACAGATTAAACATTATGCTTCAGAAGTTTCATGTAATATTGTCCACATAGTTCCTTGAAGTTTTTGCTACTTTAATTACCTTTCTGTAGCAAATTCTCTAAAAGGAGAATTTTTTTAATCACCAGTCAGTCTGTCTAATAGCAAATTATAGTGGTAAATGGAAGGTTTATAATTACAAAAGGTGTACTTATATATTAATTTAAAATATTTTTTTTTTAGTGTACTTCCATCAGTAAAAAGTTATGCATAAATCTAAGAGGCTCATCAAACATGGAAGGTTATGGACTAAATTTTCTGTCAGAAATTATTATTGACATTTTTGGATCCTTCAGTAGTATCATGCGTATCATTCATATAAATAGGAAAAGTGGAGTACATATGAAAGTTGAGTTCAATCATCTATAAAGGAGAATTGGTGACCATGTCACTTATAATGTTAAGGGCGTTGGTTTAAATGGAATGAGTCTGTGTGAACAAAGACTTCCTTAAAGATTAAAAAGAAAAGTCTTCCACCTTTCAATAAGACAAGTCCTCACAGACTGAGTGTTGGACTCTACAGAACTACATATACATAAGTTGAACCAATAAACCCGTGTTTGTTCAATGCACATTTTCATCTCTTAATCATGCATCATATTCTTAGAGTTGAGAATAATGTTTCCAGAGATGTTGGACCTTGGGCCATTGATTTGAAATGAAATTATGTTGTGAGAAACCATTTTCTGTGCATATGGTGGAAGGAAGTTAATGAAGTTTGAGACACAAGCAAGCTATGAAATTAGTTTAAGTTATTCAAATTATTCACCTTTCATTATTCAGTTCGATCTCCATCCGGCCCTAGAAAGCATGACTTGCTTGCTTTTTTATAATTTACTTTATTCTTCTAGAATTCCTACGTGAAACCAATAGGCAATACTTTATTCTGGAGAGGATCTTCAATAAATCTAGTTGGCATAAGTTTTATCTACTTTACTTTAATCTTCCATATCCTTGATGACATTACAAGTCTTGTAGCAGATTAGTGAACTAATATTGGGCCTAGTGACTTCAATTATATGTGAATGTTTCTGTTTTCCTTGGTGCTAATGATTACTGAAGAGCTACAGAGATGAGAACATTGAAAAATCTAACTTTTCAAGAGAAGTACTTTAAAAAATGATAAAATTAAGAATAAAGTGTTCTCTTCATTTGTGGTTTGAATTCGTTTTCGCTTGACTGATTACAGCATAAAAATTGTGGTTCTTTGATGAATAGCAATATTTACTGAAGGAGAATGTGGGAAAATCAGAAATTGCTGCAAAATCTGTGGAAGAAACTGGGGATACACTCTCAGTAAATGCTGTTGCGAAGGAAGTTGTTTCGGAAACTAAGGAAACCCCAGTTTCTGTTGATAGTGAAGCTTCTTCTGCTGCTGCTGAGGAGAGTGTCAAAGACTCTGATAGTGCTGCTGGAGAAAGCAATGAAACCATTCCTGTAGATGAAGCCACTGGTGAGGTCAATCCAGCCGCCGGTGAAGAAAGCACTGATAGTTCTGAACCTGAGGATGCAGGTGAGCAAGAAGCTGAAGAGACTCCAGAGATCAAGGTTAGCTTGATTCTGACATCAATTACAACCCTTTTTAATGATCATGACTTAATGTGTTTGCTTTGTTGATTTACACATTTTGTTGCTCTTCTACTTGGGGTACCAGCTTGAAACGGCACCAGCTGACTATCGTTTCCCTACAACAAATCAAACCAGGCACTGCTTCGCCCGATATATTGAATACCACAGGTACGCTAGACTAGTTGTAATGATGCCTTCTTTTAGCAATTTATGATCAACTATGTCTTTGCCTTCTTTACTAAATGGTAGTCTTCTCAGGTGTGTTGCTGCAAAGGGTGAAGATGCTCAAGAATGTAACAAGTTTGCTAAATATTACCGTTCCCTTTGTCCGGATGAATGGGTATGTTGTTACATTGCTACGAAAACAGATTTTCTATTTTCCCTATTTCTTGATAGCAATGCATAATCCAGGGGAAAGTGAAGGAAGGGGAAGGATGTGTATTGGATCCAATTGGTACAAATTGCTCTGTATAATTGCTTAATAAGGAGAATGGAGCAGCTCACTTGCAATGACTTGATAACATGTTTATATGTGAGCAAGGGGTATGCTATAGTGCTAATTACGTTTAACGAACTCCTTGGAAATTTTTGCAACCCGACTTTATTGGAAAAAAAAAATTTATAAAAGTTTTAATATTAGTTTTCTATATCCTATTCAATAGGAAATCTTCATTTTTCTTGGAGTGCTAATTTTTTTCTTGTTACACCCTAACTGTTGCAGCTAGTGTGCTTGCTTTCTTCTTCAGTCACTTCCTGCCAATTTTTCTTCTAATTTTCATCTCTTTTAAGAGTTCTTGTGGCTTGTCTAACTCTCAGGCTGCTGCTGTTTTTTCTTCTTTTACATCATTTTTCTGGCTTCCACAACCACTTCTGTCCTTGTAGATAGACTGATACGACATTGGCTTTGCTTGCTTCATATTTTTGGCTTTTTTAACTTCTGAAAAGATACTAGTTTGGTACTGCCTTTTCCTTTATATTGCTGCTGCCTTTTAATTTCACTATCATTCTTCGGGAGCTTCTCATTTTGGCCGTCAATGTGTACAGAGGCTTGCATTCCCCATTTTAAGTTTCAACAAATCTACTACATATTTTTCTCCAGGAAAAAAATAAATAAAAAAAATGCTAATCATGCTCTTGCTTCACCTCAATTCCAAGGAAGCATCTCATAAAACCCAGATCTATCATCTAAAATATACTTCATCTCCCTTTTAAACTCGTCATTCATCAGTCTATTGTTCCTATTTAAATTAGGTTCTCTGCATACAATCGTATTGTTAAAAAGCCGGTGATGACTCACTTGAACAGTTGGAAAATCCATGTTGTTGAAAGTAATGCTCAGTTTTGCTATTTCAACTTTAAAGCCAACCGTGGTTGCCCATAACACGTATTCTGCAGTCTATTCCTAATTGTTATGAAGGTTGTGTTTTTGTAGAGAACTTAGGGGAATCAACTTCTGTCATCAAGTTGCCGTGTATTTCTGTTCCCAATCATTCTGATTCCTCATTCACGTTTTTGAGGATTTTCCAGTTACTCATGTTTGATGGATGCTTTGTTTTCATATATTCTATGATCAAACATAAGTTTATATAGAGCGTGCGAGAATCACCTTTCGACTTCTGGTTGTCATCAAGTTTCTGTGTAGCTCTCTTCCCAATCATTCTGATTTCATCATCCATGTTCTTGGGGATTTACCAATCATCATTTGTGTTTGATGTTTTCCAAAAATTTAGGATCGAACATAAGAACAAATAACTTCTTGGAATCTAGCTAGTGTTAGTGCTGTTTGCTCCTAAACTTCTTGACTGAAAAAATCAAATTAGGTCCTGAAATTAGTTTTACTTTTTAGATCATTTTTTATAATTGCATGTGTGAACTTGAGGATAATTGGCCTTCACGTAGCAGTTTTTACCAGTAATAAATCAATATTAAGTTCTAAATCGAGATTTATTTATTTTTTTTAATCTAATTGTGTCTGCAGATTGAAAGATGGAATGAGCAGAGGGAAAACGGAACCTTTCCAGGTCCTCTGTAGATGGTGCACACGCCGTTGAAGTTCAGAGAATCTGTGTCGAGCATAATCCTTTTTTTTTTCTTTTTAATTAATATAGCAATTTGAGGGAATAAAAGATTTTGGTGTGTCCATTAGAACCGTGTAATGCGGCCCCTTCGATTAAATTGTTATCAACGAGTACCATACTATATTATGGTCATTTAATTTTGGATTATGCTGTTTGTACCCTTCCTCTTTACACTATAGAAGACATTTGTTGTGTTGTCAAAAAAAGATTGGTTGAAAAAATTATTTTTTAAAACTGTCCAATTAAATGATAACATGTGGCAGAGTGTAAGGAATGATGTAAGAAATGTTGTACACCAAGAATGATTGTTTAATTTTCTAATGTTTGCACAATTATCATAAATATGTATGTTCCTACTGTCTCTATATCTGTTGTTTCTTTTTGCAGGAAAAATGAAAAATAGAAAACTCACCATTGACATCTTTGCAGCATCAAAAATATCGGGTTCTGTGGCTATTGTTTATTCTCTTTTCCTGGAATATTGTGGTTTTGAAGGTGTGAAGCTGGCTGGATCAGGTGTGCAGAAAAGTTCGAGGCACGGTCTGTTCTCGACTTGACATTTTTTTTTTTTGTCGATTTTTCTTTTTTTTATGGAAAAAGCACACACCAAAAGCATTGGTTAGAGCTGGTCTGGCGGGCATCAGGCGTTCGGCACAAGCTGCTTGCTCCGGGACTCTCGCTCCGATTTTACACTTGAAGATGTGGTAGAGATTAAGAGAACATTTGATTGAGTACGCTACTAATTAGTTACTATCTTTTATTATAGTGCACATTTCGTTAAGATTTAATTAAGACAAATTATAGTTTAGTGGCATACCTTTAAATTGGAAATATAACTTTTTTCTTGGCACTTCTATTGCTACAAACATTGTATTTTATAGTGCAATTGCTTTACCCGGATTAGAAACAATGTAATAGGAATCCCATGTGTATATATACTCTAGTAAAAATTCCGAAGTTTGGTTAAAATGGTGACTTTAGAAGGGTCATAGAATAATTTTGACTTGTGAGAAAGATGCTTTGAAAAATGTTCTCCAAGGAGATGAGTTAGCATTACTTCACCCAAAATTCGCACATAAACACTCAAAACATCATCTCTTATTGTCCTGAAAATTTGTATGAACGATAATGCTTTGGACCGAAGGAACATGAGGCATATGGTGACTTTTGTGGTTGCCCTCAACTAAATCAACTTGAATCTTAGCTACGATTCAAATCAAGTTTAATAATAATTAGATTTTTTTTTGTTGTCCCCTTCATAAATTTAGTGGTAAGATCGACATTCCTATCTTTAAATAATACTTCTTTATTTTTTCAACTACCTTCCTTGGATTCTTTTAGAATTCATGTGTCTTGCTGGCATTGCTAATTGTGAAACAATTGTTGTTTTTGCCAGTATTCTTGTCATATTTCAACAACCCCAGGCAAAATGGAGAGATGTCTTCTACTCCCATCTTGGTTAAATGAGAATAAAAATATGCAGAGGCCAAAGATTTAGTCAATATGTTTGCAATCTGTTCACCGCTGCTGACATGTTTAGAAGCAATACTCCCTTCTTGAATTTTATCACGGATCAAATGGCAATCAAGTTCAATATGCTTGGTTCTTTCATAAAAAACCGGATTGGCGGCAATGTGTAGGGCAGCTTGATTATCACAAGCTAATGATGCTGCTTAGGGATGATGAATCCTTAAATCATGAAGTAAATACCTAAGCCAGCTTAACTCACAACAAAAACTTGCCATAGCCTTGTACTCAGCTTCCGCAAAAGTTCTAGAGATAGTATTTTGCTTCTTGGACTTCCAAGAAATTAGAGAGGACTCAAGAAAAACACAATAACCTGTGATAGATCTTCTAGTGTCTGGACATTCCCCCTAATCCGAGTCACAATAAGATCTGTAAATTAGATGCAGAAGAATAAAGCAAACCTTGTCTCGGAGCTTGTTTAATATATTTCAACACCTTATGAGCTGCATTCATGTGTGGGATTCTAGGAGCTTGCATATATTGACTTAGAAGTTGCACTAAGTAGGCAAGGTCTGGTTTGGTTATTGTTAAATAAAGAAGTCTCCCAATAAGTCTCTTATAGATAGAAGGACATGGAAGTAATTCACCTTGATTTTTGGAGAGTTTGAAATGTTGATCCGATGGCATCTTGGTTGCACTACTCCAATAGTTCCAGAATCAACAAGAATATCTAGAGCATATTTACTCTGACAAATATGAATCCCCTTTTCGACCTGCCACTTCTATCCCAAGAAAAAACTTCAATACACCCAAGTCTTTGATCTTGAACTTGGCATCAAAAGATGACTTGAGAGATTCAATAACCTGCATACTATTTCCAGCTATTATACTGTCGTCAACATAGACTAATATGGCTGTGAAAGAATCTTTGGTAGACCTTGTAAACAAACTATAATCAGTTTTGGATTCTTGAAAGCCTTGTTGAATGATAAATGAGGACACTTTAGAGTGTCATTACCTAGAGGCTTGCTTTAACCCATATAAACTCTTGCGAAGTTTACAAACTTTTGATTCACCATCCATGGAATATCCAGGTGGTAGTTGCATGTACACTTCCTCATCTAGGTCTCCATGTAGGAATGCATTGTTTACATCCAACTGGTGCAAAAACCAACCTTTAATTGTAGCAACAGCTAATAAAGTTATCACAATAACTAGTTAAGTCATTGGTGAGAATGTTTCTTGATAGTTTATTTCTCTTTGTTGTGTGTACCCTTGGCTACAAGTCTAGCCTTGTACCGTTCTACACTTCCATCTGCATTGAACTTTATTTTATTAACCCATTTGCAGCCTATAGCAACCTTTGCAAGACGCAAATCAGTCACAACCCAAGTGTCATTCATCTCTAGTGCATCTATTTCAGCTTTCATGACCTTACGCAATTCCACACATTTAAGAGTTTGTTGATATGTTTTGGGTTCTGTGTGTGTTGATATGGATGTGACAAAGGCTTTACGCGAATTAGACAATTTTTGATATGATAAAGTGGCACATAAAGGAAGGGACTACCTGATTTACTATGACCTTTCTCCTTGTTCAACTCATGTGAATTGGGAAGCGAGGATGCTTGTTGGCATACAAAATCCTGCAAATATGAAGGCGGTCTTCTGTCTCTAGTGGACCTTCGAGGTAAGTGAGGACTTGTGGAATTGTTATGGGAAGATTCTTTAGAGGTTTCAACTTGGTTAGACGGACTTAGTGATGCAGATGGTTGGTCTAAAGAATCTGAAGGTTGATCATGTATAGAAGGAGTATGCTCAATAAGATTGCTTAGGTCAATGGTTGATGGTTGAGCAAAAGGCATATCGGTCAAGGTTGGTAAAAGAGGATGAGTGATAGTGTCTATGGTTTTGCAAGGAAAGATGTTTTCATGAAAAACAACATTCAAAGAAATAAAAACTTTGTTTGAGTCCAAGTCTAACAGTTTGTAACATTTAATCCCAAAGGGATAACCTAAAAGCAGACATTTTCTTACTCTAGCATCAAATTTGTGCGATCGATCGTGAGTGTAGAAGCAAAGGCTAAACAACCGAAGACTTTAAGATGAGAATAGGTAAGCTTAGCTTTGAAAAGGAGTTCAAAAGTTGTTTTGTGTTTTGAGGAGTAGGGAAGGGGTTCTATTTATAAGACAGACCACTGTAAGAACGCAATCAGATTAGTATTTCATAGGAACTCCACTATGAAATCTTAAGGCCCTTGCAACATTTAGGATATGTTGATGTTTTCTCTCAACTATAGCGTTTTGTTGTGGGGTTTCTATACGAGATTTTTGGTGGATGATAACCTTTTCTGAGTAGAAATGTTTCATTTCAAATTCACCTCCATTTTTAGTCCTAATTACTTTGATTTTGGAATCAAATTGATTTTCAATCATTGCACAAAATTTTTGCAAAGCACCAATCGCATCTGATTTAAATTTCAACAAGATTAACCGAGTACATCTACTGAAATCGTCTATAATGCTAAGAAAATATCTCGATTCATCATAGGCTACTTCATTGCAAGGTCCCCACAAATCATAGTGGACTGACTCAGAGCATTTATGTGACCTATGTTGACTGATGGTGAAGGGTATCTTATGCAATTTTGCTAAAGGGCAAATAGGACAAGGTGTTTTGATATTAGCATCCTTAGGTACATGATCAAAATTCAAAAGATCTAGTCTAGAGTCTGAGGGGTGTCATAATCTGTAGTGGCAAATGTCGGTGTCTTCTTGATTGTTGATGACATTAGCTAATTTGGTGGATTTGTTGGCTAGAAAAGGTAAGGCATCATTTAAAGCTGTAGAAGAGACTTCATTCTGTAGTAGATGGTATAATCCATGCCTTACTTCACCTATTTCAGTCGTTTTCCAAGTGGAAAGATTTTGCACAAAACAAGTTTCAGGAAAGAAAATAAGGCAACAGTGTAAAGCTTGACAATTTTCTAGTAGATATTAGATTGAAAGAGAAAGACTGTACACACAAAACATCATGTAAGATTAGCGTTTTAGTTACTTTGGCTATTCCAATATGGGTGACACTAACAAAATTCCCATTTGGGAGAGCAACAGAGTGATTAATTTTTGCCTTGATGGTGGTGAAAA
This sequence comes from Fraxinus quadrangulata, assembly GCA_903798255.1. Classification (NCBI taxonomy): domain Eukaryota; kingdom Viridiplantae; phylum Streptophyta; class Magnoliopsida; order Lamiales; family Oleaceae; genus Fraxinus; species Fraxinus quadrangulata. The sequence goes on from CAIGRB010042381.1 coordinate 25,171, forward strand.
AGGTTGGGGAACGGATCATATGATTTGTTGCCCAGTATCCACAATCCAAGCGATATCAAAAATATTTATTAATTTTGTACTGCACACAGATATACAAAGAGAAATACCAGAAATCTTTGGAATATCAACCTCACTTGAAGAAGAAGTATACAAGTTTTCACTTGGTTGGTTGATGATGTGTAAAGCTGGTTGTTTTGTGGTTTGAGTAAGGTCATCGGCTGAACATATTGCTCTTGAGTTAAAGACATTTAGGTGTTGTTACTGAGTTGCTCATGTCCAGACTAAGAGTGATCGCTTGATTGGCGAAGGTCCAGTGGCTCTAGTCTTTCCATAGAACTTGTGCCTCGGTGGATAGCCATGTAATTTGAAGCATTTGTCGGCTGTGTGCTCAGGCATATTACAATAATTGCGTACTGATTTATCAGAGTTGGCTTTGAAACATCTCTCAAGGGAGGTGCAGTAATATTTTCTCTAAGACGTCATATTCTATTTTCCTACATCTCTAACAGCTACCTTTGCTATAAGTGTCATAACATCATTAGCAAGAATATCAACAGAAATTTTCCTTCTCTTTTCTTCTTGTTGAATAATGGAATACACCTCATTAAGACTCGAAAAAGGTTTGATCAGAAGGATTTGAGCCTTAAGGCCAATTTATGAGTCATTCAGTCCCATGAGAAATTTCATCACCCAATCCCTCTCTTGATTGTTAACTATTGTCTTCAGTCCCCCACAAGTACAGTTAGTAATACATTCATAATTCAATAATTCATCAAGAAGGGCTTTGAATTTTGAGAAGTACATACAGAGTCCTGATTCTACTGTTAACTCACAATACCTTGTTTTATCTCACAAATTTTGGGTGTATTTTGTTGTGCAAGTCATTGCTCAAGTTCCAGCCACAACTGGTGAGCCTTTTCAGCATAGAATGTGCTTGACTTGATATCCATAGACATGGTGTTCTGCAACCAGGTAATGACGATATCATTGCACCGCAACCAATGATCCATCAGTGGACTATTTGCATCAGCAGGTTCACAAATACTCCCATCTATGAAGCCTAACTTGTTCTTGATTTGGAGAGCTCTCCTCATTGATCTTTCCTAGGAATTATAGTTGATGGAATCCAACATTTGAGTAACTAGCAATGCTCCAAGACTATCATTACTAGCAATAAAATATTGGACTGTATGGCTGGGATGGATCAACATAATTTGGATTCGGATGTAGGTTTTGATTTTGATTTGAGTTGGTAGAATCCTCTTGAGCCATGATAGCTCTGATACCATATAAGAAAAATTAATAAAAGTAGAAAAACTAGAGAGAAGAAATCAAGCTGGGAGAAATTGCTTCTTTGTATTTTCATTGTGTCAAAAATACAAATAGATAACCCATTAGCTATTACTTGAGGCCTCAAATGTTTTCTTTTGATTCATCTGCATATGTTGCTTAATTATTAAAAAAAATTCTAGTAATTCTTGTGTATAAATGAGCTAACAAATTTTTTACATATTTTAGTTAGAGAAATACTTATCATCTTAATTTCCATGTTTAAAATTAGTGTGTGCTTCTTGTCTTTTCAGGACATTGCTAATGCTGAACTTGCCCCTACACATCCAATTCGACTTGGACTAGCTCCGAACTTCTCTGTGTTTTACTATGAGATTTTGAACTCTCCTGATTGGGCTTGTAATCTTGCAAAATCGGCAAGTCTAGGTCTATTTCTTTTGTTTAGAACTTCATGAATTAGAGCATTCTTTGCCATGCTTAAAAGTTACTTTACTAGACTTATTTTGCTGGAAAAATAATTTTTCTTAGTTAAAAAAGAACTTGAAGTAACTTAAATGTAAGTTATGTCTCACTGTGGAAGCTTTGATTCATGGGTTCACCTTTGCTGTTTTAGACTTCATCGTGACCAGCTGTATGATGCTTGTTTCTCCTCTACTTTGACTAGGCCTTCGATGAAGCAATTATCGAGTTGGATACACTATGCGAGGAGTCCTACAAAGACAGCACTTTGATTATGCATCTTCTTCGTGATAACCTCACTCTATGGACCTTTGATATGCATGTATTCATTTATGTAGAACTCCGTGTTATATTTGTTGACTTCGAAAAATGGCTCCGACACGTAACCAATAGAATAAGTCTTTACTTATGCTCATTCCTGTTTACGGTGGCACATCGTTTGTTATTTGAGGCCTTTTTCGGTGGGGGTGAAAGCGACCGCGAGCACTCGAAAGTCAAGTTAGTATTTCAGTCAATCGGATAGTGGTGTTCGATAGTGAAGTAGTCAGTGGAACGTAGTTGAGAACATGTGTAAATATAGTGAAAGACTCTTTAGAATTAAAGACTAGAATGCAAAGAAAAATCAGAACCCCTCCCTTATCATAGTGTAGGGGTATTTATACTAGAGAAATGAAGAGGAGAACCGTTAGATGTGGGGGACACGTGGCTTCGGATATCGAATAGGTCATCCTTTCATAGGCATCAATCTATCAATCCATAGATTGGTGGACATTAAATGATTTTTGACATAGCAACATGAGTTGACCATTTGTAGCCTGCCATACGTCTCATCAATCGGTCTAAGAACTTGATTTTGAAGAGATCTCATCATAAAAGATCTTAGCAGCCTATAGGAGGTGAATGTGGGACGTAGAGGAGTAAAAAGCCTTTGCATTCGTCGTGTATGGTGGATGAGTTCGGCTCTTTTGTGAGGGAGCAGTAGCATTTCGATTCAGTTCATCCAATACAAATTCAGTTCGTCCGGTGCAAATTCAATTCGTTCACCACGTGGCAGCGCATAATTAAGTAGCACAATATGCGGCGAATGACCTGGATGAAGGGCCTCTGAAGGCCTGTAACAATATGCATGTCAGCATTTCTTTCTATGTAGTACTAGATAGGACCAAACTACAACCATTGATGCTATACAAACCGTCTTACCAAACATGACATTACGATTTCACATGCTAGAAACTTCTCATTATGCGTTTGTTTTCTTTATGGTATTTGATTTATCTGTATATGGCTTTTGCTACAGGAGGATGGAGCTGGTGAGATAAAAGATGCTCCAAATCACGATGATGAACCACGATAGTGAGGGTATTCGTCGTTGAAGGAGATTTTCACTTCTCTATTGGTTGTTTTTATTTGGAGAAGCTGATTTTATTCATTTCCTTGCTATTCTGGGTTTTTTTTCTTAGGAAATTTCGTTAAGAATGAAAAAAGTGAATAAAATAATTAGACATTTTTTATTTGGTATAGTGGATTGAAGTTGATTTTTAGCTTTGTGTAAAACTTACCTCAAATTGTGGTGTATGATTGAAGATGCTCTTATAGCCATAAAAATCAATTTAGGCTGGGACTCGCTTGTGCTAATCTCGACGTTGAATCTTTGGATAAAGAAACATTAATCTTCAAGTAACCTGGAACTTTGGTTATATATCTCCCTTTTATTAAAAAAAAAAAAAGGGCTTTTGCAAAGTTTCGTTCAGACCGTCCGTCAAACCTCGAAATATGGCGAAAACTCAACTGCTAAGCTTGACGCGTGTCTCGAAATATGAATCAGAACTCAGTCCAATATTATTGAAGAATCTTCCATCCATTTTCCTTGGGAATCAAAACGCTATCAATTTCCGCCCATCACGTTGGCTTATAGTTGGCAACAACAAAACAAAAGGAAACTTCTTCCCACGTTCTTGTATATAAATTTAAAACCATCAAAATATTAAACCCCTTCACAACCATTAGAATAATTTTTTTAGAGGAAAAAAAAAAGTTTTTGAACCGCGATTTTTTAAGGATGTATGATTTAAAAATTGAAAAAAATTTGAAATTACGCGTAAAATATTTTATTTTAATAATGTATAATTAAAAATAAAAGTTATTTTAATGATGAACCGTGTTACAGTGCCAGCTTGAGTGACCGCACACACACATGGGAGGTTGGGATTATTTTATTCACTTGAAACTTGAGTCTCGATTGTGAATGTACAGTCATCTCCGCGGTCACCAGCTCGAGTTGTTAGCATTTTTCTTGAATGATTTGTCAAACTGGGCTAAATTCGAGAAACAATAGTCTGTGCAAGACACGAAGGGCCATCATCTGTACTGTAATCATCATTCAACGTGCAAATGACAACGGTCACTAAAAATTTCCCAACGTTCAAATTCCCCAGATTAACATTAACCTTAAAGCAACATTCACACGCGTACGGTTTAGATCTATTTAGATTCATCAGAATTCGTCCTACGGTTAACACGTGTCCTTATTAGAGTTGTCGACCTTTTCTCTGTTGCTGACTTGTTTATCAATGATTAGAGACAATTTAAACCTCATAATTAAATTAAATAAAATTTAATTAATTTGTTTCTCTCTCATTAAAGCTCCCTCTTTCTCTCTCTATATCTCTGTGTATATATTAGTCTCCTTCTATACTAGAGCCCCCTCTCTCTCTCATTAGCATTTCTACAGTTCTATACAGTTCTCTTTATTTTGCTAAATTTCAAGTGTTAGGGTGAGAGAAAATGGCTTACTCTAAATCAATGGTGGCTTTGGTTTTTGCATTGTTGGCTGCAATAGCATTAGCTCAGGCTCCAGCCGCCACGCCGAAAGCGTCTCCGGCAGCGGCTCCAGTTGCGTCTCCACCGAAGGGAGTCGCTACACCAACTACGGCACCAGCCTCAGTTCCTACAAGTTCATCACCTTCTGAATCTCCATTGTCTTCTCCTCCTGCACCTCCCACTTCTCCCGCCGGTGCACCTTCCGCTAATCCTCCATCTATCGCCTCTGCACCCGGTGGCGCCGCTCCTAACTCCTCACCCAACGCCGCTGCTTTGAACAGAGTATCGATTGCTGGATCTGCTGGTGCAGTGTTCTTCTTTGCTGCTTTTTTGCTCTAGATCTACTGATCTAGTTCGAAATATTAACGTTTCCGGCGAGCATGAAGATTAGGGTTTTGTTATTGTTCGATTATTTATTTTTACTTTTTGTGTGCACTATTTTTTAAATATTCTTTTCTATTTGAGCTTGGCCTTTTTGTTCATTAAATCCATTGGCTTGTTTACAGTTTACACATTGTAGAGCTCTCTCTTTGTTGTGCTTTAAACAAACTAATTTTTATCAATGGGAAAATATTGTTATTTTTAGAAGTTATGGATTAAATTGCTAATTAAGAAATATACGAGGGATCAATCATGCAATATTTTGAATTATGATGCAAAGTTAGCAGCGTGAATTGCGGAGGTACAGAAATCACGTGAGGGTGACAGCTGTTTTGGAATTCCATG